>JAATLQ010033709.1:0-19023 GCA_013421005.1 Heliconius erato x Heliconius himera | reverse complement strand
TCAAATATCCGTGACCCGGCAACTTTCACTTGTGACTATTGTGGCAAGACCTACCATTCGCGTCCGCAATTAAAAAATCATATTCTATGGATTCACATGGATATACGACCCCATCAGTGTCAGTGGTGTGGAAAAAGGTTTTATACACCAGCCCGTTTGGCTGAACACTCAGTAGTACATACTAGAGTGAGGAATTTTGAATGTGATATCTGTGGTGCCAAGTTAGTGTCGAAAATGGCAGCGGTGTACCACAGGAGGCGGCACACAGGTGAAAGACCATACGAATGCCCAGATTGTGGAGAAAAGTTTATATCTTCATCTCGTAGAACGGAACATGCCAAGCGAAGACATAATAAAGGTTCCCGTATCCATTGCCCGGAATGTCTGGCGAGTTTTGTGAGAAATCATGAATTAAAAAAACATATGGACAAAGTTCATAATAATGAAAATCATGTTGTTGTCAAAATAAAGAAGGAAAACAAAGAGTTTCATATAAAGGCTGTATGATATTTGTACTTAGTAGATTTTTTTGGATATCTGTTAACACAGTGTTGCTAAAATAAAAATGTGAATTACACACATAGATTCTTTGTATTTTGGCTCTTATTTAAATTTTAATAGCTGAAATATTTTTTTCTATTTAATACACATTATAAGTGTCAAAAGCTATTACAAACTATTGAACAATATCAGTTTTTTAACATTAGGCATTTTAAAAAAATATATGGCATATATTTTTTTTAATACAGTTTATTGTTTAAGCAAATGTATTTAATTATTTGGACATTTATTTCCTTAATAATTTTAATAGGATAATAACCTAAGAAACATTATTGTTAAATAGTTATCAGAAAGTTTATATATTGAATAAAAAATATTAATATTATGAGTTTATTGTTATTTTTTTTAATTCAACCTGTTTCCCGGATTATAATAGGATAACTACCTACCCTGTTATGTAAAAGATACGAGGAACCTGGTGTTAAGAAATGAAAATTTTCCTGAGTGAGAACCAAACCCACAAGAATTGTATTAACACTCAGCCTTTAACTTTTCTGTTTGTTGTAATAATTGGTCTGGGTGAACATGTCAATTTTTTTACTTTATTATATCTGCATACGGCAGGGTTAAGCAAGCCAAGCGTTGAGTAACACTCCATGCTTTGCTTTCTGCCTGTATTCGAAATACACCGTTTTGATTGACGAAACTGAGCGCCTTACCTTGTCTTACCAAATTGGTAATAAAAATAAAATTGATTCTTCCCAGTGGGATCGAACTCAAGATGCTTGCCGTTTGCCGTTTTACTTACTAATGGCATATGGAAATAATAACCATATTTTTTAGGATTTTAAAATATTAACTAAAGTTTGGATATATTTTTACTTCTGCGATCTCATTACATTGATCAATCAAAGATTATCAATACTTGATTATTAGATTAATATACATGATTATTTTAAATTTTAATATACACCTTATATGATACTGAATTTAGAAATTTAAGTTTTGATTATTTAGCAAAGTGCATTATTCTGCATAAATATTAGGTATGATAAATTTTATAATTTATCATGTCTAAACCTAATCTTAACAAGAAATAATAATTAGTAAAATAACTTTTACTAGTGATTATTTCTTGTTAAGATTGATAAGTATTTTCATTTACATATCTAATAATGATATCTAAGATAATTTGTGTAGTAAACAAAAATCGCAAAATAATTTAATACCATATTTGCTAGTAATTTTACTTTGATCTCAAATGTTTACTGACTTAGAGTTAAGACTAAATCGCTAAAAAAGCAATAAAGCTAAAAAAAATTAAAGCCTTGGAAAGTTGGTAACACTGCAAATCTGTCAATTTGACAAATTACTAATCCACAGAGCAGGAGGTCCATTTCAATCCATAGCACTTATAAACTGTATTAAAATATAAACTTTAACTAAAGAACATGTCGTTCCATAAAGATTTACGTCAATTATTAAAGCCATATTATTGGGTTAATATTTTACTAAGTATTTCCTACGTAACGTCTAAAAGAACTAATTTTATTTGTAAATTTTTGTTTCCCGAGTCTGACTGTGAATTGGATAGTAGAGAAACGGAAATATTGTTCTTCCTAATTATTGTAGTTATGTTGAGGACGAGGAAGGCGGGCAGTGTTACGATGGTTAATTATTTGTCGTCTTCTTTTGTTTATACGAAAATAGCTAATTTGATACTTTGGTTGTATGCTGATATAAGGTTAGTATTTTTTTTTAAATGGTTATTTAGTAATTTTGTTTATTTATGATAAATTTTATGAACTTAGTAATATTTTGGAAGTAAGTATAGTGGTGAAATCCAATTCAGGTTTGTCTATTCCAATCTGAGGATACTATATGCAAAATACAGATTGGAGCTAAAAAATTTTTTGATATAAATCAACTTCACTCTGCATCCCGCACATAGCAGGGTAGGCAGTAAATTTTTGATATGTTATTGAAATAATTATTTTATTTTTAGATATGGTCTACCCTATGGTGCTTTACTAGTACTATTTTCACTCCTTCTCCCTGAACCAACATATACTGGTCCTGAACTAATAACCTATTTCCGAGGTCCACAAGTTCTCGATGAAGAACTGAAACGTAATAAGAATACGACTTGGATGGTCTGTTTGTATGCAGCATGGCATCCAGCATGTGTAAACTTTGCACCAGTTTTTGCAGAACTGTCAGCAAATTATAATCTTGATAATTTAAAGTTCGGCAAATTGGATGTGGGCAGGTTTGTGATTTAGTAATTTTCTAAAACTGTTTTCCACATATAGCTGGGTTGACATAAGGAACCATTGTTACATTGTTTGTTGACACTCCTTTCCCCACACATTACCTAATTTTCAAGGTATTGTGTATTGAGTAGCATGACTCAATGCTGCAAGTTATCTACTAAAGTGAGGTTCCTAATGAAAATAATTTAAATTTAATCACATTGTATAATTTCTTGGAGTAGAGTTAAAATCACAATTGACGGCACCACAACAGCTTATTAATATTTAATGTATTCTATATGCTCGCAATACAGAAATTTTTAATCAATTGTTAATGCAATGCTTACGACTAAGCAATTAAACTGTTCACAATTATAAATTGGATAAAAATGTATGGAATCAATATCAATTGAATATCATACAGGATAGCTGCCAGTCCATGTAATAGTTAAAGTGTAGCATTGAGATTGTAAAGAACAACTGTTGAGGTTTATTCCAATAAAGAATATTTTGAATTTTAATTTAATTAGTTACAGAAAATAATTAAAACTACTTTTAATTGCAGATATCCTGAAGCAGCAGCAAAATACAGAATACAAGATGGACCAACTAGTCGTCAGTTACCAACAGTCCTTTTACTAAGTGAAGGTCAAGAAAAAATGAGGAGGCCACACCCTGATTCTACAGGGAAATTACAAAAGTATAATCTTTTTTCTTAAATTATTTAATAATCTTTCTTTAATAGTGTTTGTCCTGTCTGGTGATAAAGTGTATGTTGACATAACTATGTAATGTGTCTTAATTGATAGAAAATTGTGTACAAAATGACAAAGCTTAACTATGAAGTCTATAGAGGTTCCCTCTGCCTACCCTGCTGTCTGCAGGATACAATGTGAAGTTGATTTAATTATTTTTAAAAATATACAGAGTGTTTTTGTCACCACCACTTTAAATGAAACCACAGTTTTAACTACTTTATAAAAGCGTAATTAAAAAAAGAGATTTTCCCCAAATATGAAGTGATTTTTTCGAACAAAATAAATAATAACATTATCGTTGTGAAATAAACGGCCATTTGTCAATAACGACACACGCAGACATAAACCTATTAAAGATAAACTGCCGCATACGCCTCATTCCAAAATAGAGTTGTAGATATTGGCGGTAAAGTTCAAAGTTGTTTAACGTTTAGTAGTAGTTTTCTTCTGCATCACACGAAATACAGGTATTGATAAATATCTTGAAATGCAAAAAAAAACAATGTTTAAACTATTGATATATTTTGATTAGTTTTAGATATGGCTTTAATATATTTTACCCTATATGCTGTTCCCGTAAAAGGAGCGCTGACGCTTTCTCCCTTATACATTATCTTAGAATTATTAAAATCATTTTAATCAGTTAAGTTAAATAAATATTTTAATTAGAGCCCTTATTTGGCTATCGTGGTGCAGTCGCGTTGGAGTGTGAAGGAAGAGGTTATGGGTTTGAGGTCTTTTTGATAGAGAAAGTATAAAGTTAAAGGTGCTTCTTAACACAAACACTCAGTTTTCTATGCTTAACCTGTAATGGGAAAAAACGCGAGATGCTCCTATAATAAATATAAGAAAAAAAATCTTATATTTATTAGTGAACAAGACACAAGAAGTGTCTTAAATTCCAAATATATATATACAAATGAATATAAATTATATTTCAGGTTTCTATTTTCCAAAGACAATATGAAAGCTGCATTTGATTTAGATGGCATATACCAAGAGAGTAAAGAGAAACTCGCGGCAGTGAAGACTAATAAAAAGGATGAGTAGATCTCAAAAGACTAGAGTAGACCGGAATTTGTGGGGTTTTCAAAAGAAATGTTAATATTTAAGAGTTTTTATGAAATGCACACTGATAATGGCTTTAATGTGTTTTTTCCTTTGTTTCGTCTTGACACTTATTTTAGTTAATGAATTTTGAATGATCTGATTTTTAAGACTAGACTATCAATAGGATTAATGCACTTTAAATTATTTATTTTATTTAGTACTAACTGTCGAAGAAAAAAGGCCATAATAATTATGTTTATAAGAAAGTATTTAATAAAAAAACACGTAATGAGAGGACATTTTATACATTTTGTTTTGTCTTATGTTGTGTTGGAAAGTTTGTTTTGAAATTTGTTTAAAATTTTGTTAAACTATTTATGAATAATTAGATTTTATTAAAAAACTAATAATTGAAAATAAACTTTTATTTGAATTCCTTTTTTGTTGGCAACATTATAAAATGTTATATTTCTCAGTTTAAAATATTCCTTAAGCATTTCCCTACATTCTTAAAGAGATAAGTCCACCGAGGCTATCTTTTTTTTGTTAAATGTACATTATAGTATGTATGTGATGCTATAAAGAATATTATATATACATTTTGTAGGATAGAATTACATAATTTTTGAATGAGTAAAGCAATTACTGCATTATGTGTCCATATATTGAGACAAATGTTACAGTAGTAGCAATCGTCGCGAACCATCGAACCCACAATCATCGAGTTTACAGTTAGTTAAAAGTCTTTAAAATATTAATTTATGTATAAAAATATAAACTAAATTCGAAAAAGTCGACGTTAACTTCATCAATAAAATCATTAAATGATGTATCGTATCGATTTATTTGATTTAGAAAAGCTAGCATTGAGTTCAACCACTTAATATACAGTTTTTCGAATTCCGACAGTAATCCGGGAACGGAGTATCTTTACACCAGATTCCCTCTGCTTACCCTGCATATAGTGGTATACAACGTAAAAACAGTATAAAAAATTTGTGAAATAAAAAAATATTTTACTTCTAATGAGATAAATATCATTCTGTATCCTTAAAAAAGGGTAAAATGAAACCAAATAGACTAGAAATAACGTTTATTAAATAAAAACGATTAGAAAAAGTTCTAGGAAATATAACATTGATTTAAAATTCAAAAAGATACATTTCATAATAGTGAAAATGTTTTAAAAATTTGAATTTTAAGAAGTATTTAAACATATTAGATCTTTAGAATTACCTACAATTATTTAGCAGTCATCGTGATTGTATACACGCGGGTGTGAATTCGATCAGTATTCAGATGAAAATATAAGAGACCGTTTAAACAAAGTGCGGCGTTAAGTTCCGCCATTGAAAACGCAAAATAAAAAAAATGAATGGAAGTTTAAAACCAAATTACTCTGCTATATGTAAAAGAAAAAAATATTTGACAATGACAAAAAAACATTTTAAGTAGTCTAATATTCATATATTGTCAACAATAAATAAAACAAAACAAAATATTATATATATATTATAACTTTTTTATTAAAACAAGTACCTACTTATCCTAAGTAATATTTACAATTACAAAAAAATCTCAGTCTACTGGACAAAGCGGGGCGCTAATACAAAAAACTTAATGTACAACACGTTCACAACAATCCGACTTTCCGTGTTAGGGTGGAGAGTACGATCATCAACAGCTGCCCTGTCACTGCTGGAGTACTTTAGGACAGTATCTGGTCCCCCCCTGCTGTTTTCATTTATACGGACGACAGTCCTACATTCACCGATGCCACACTCGCACTCGACGGCGACGACATAGCAGTAGTCACCACATCGCTGAACGCCACCAAAATGTGTGGAATTCAGATAATTGGGGTTCTGTACTATTTAAGGAAAAAAGGAACACTTTGTTATCCGTCCATCCATCTGTCTGTCTGTCAAGAGCCTTTATCTCAGTATTGCTTAGACATATCGAGATGAAATTCAAACCTTATACTCAGATGTACGGTCCCTCTCCATTTACTTAAAAAAAGATATGGCCGTTTACTCGTATATAGCAAAAAACGCGTATTTCATCGCTATAAGCGGAATGAAAATTAATAGGGTACTTCCGGTAGACCCAGAATTAAGAAAAAAGGCAGCTAGTATCTAGAGGTAGTACTAGTTCAGAAAAAGGTCAGGAAACAATACATTTGAAAAAACAAGTTAAATTAAATCCTAAAAAATAATAGCCTTAAATGGGATCAAATTTGGTATTAAAACTGTTTAAACTTGAATTTCAGAAAAAGCTCGAGACCTCCAATTTTTGTACGGAACCGACAAGACCTACTCACGCTTGTCCAGTTTTTTTAGTATAGCTACCATTGTATTAGAAGTATAACAAAGCCGCATGTAAAAAAAAGACAGTAAGCAGTTTACAGTACAAACATTTCAAAAATCATGTCTAATACATTTAGTAAATTGAGGAACCTTGGTCGATCTTCATCCATTTTTCTTGACATTATTTTGTCTTTCTTTTGTGTTGTGGATTCTGAAATAAAAAGAAAAAATAAGTAGGCTAAATACTATTGACTTAAATGCGGCTCTGGCAGCTTAAGCTTAATGTTATATTATAGTCAAATTATACAAGAAGTCTATATAAAAAAAGACTTATTAAGAAAGCATATAAAAATTTAAACTTTTATAAAAAAATATTATTAAAAAAAATTGACAGGGTTGCCTAAAAGAATCCTACCGCAATTACCTTTAATAAGTTTTTTTCGTAATGCGTTTTTAGAGAAAACTGCACTCATATGTCTTTTATGTGAATCCTTATAAATTTAATTTGAAAGAAAATCGCATAAGGAATTGAAAAAACAATGGTTAACAAGAAAACATATGAGTGCAATTTTTTTCAAAAACGCATTACAAAAAAAAACCATTAAAGATGATTGCGGCAGGATTCTTCTAGGCAACCCTACTGTAATCTATTCTACTATCATGTATCATTCTTAAATATAAGTTTCATTAGAATTACTGATCCCTACAGATTTAAGCAATGGGATCATAGGCCATTAAGAAAACGTATGGCAAGTACCTATTTAATATATAATAAGTACCTATTTTTCTTTTGTAAGTGTGGAATAACACTTAAAAAATGTTAAAAAAAAAGTTTATATAAATTGTAGCCTTAAGTTTATATATACAATATATGTATAAACTATAATTCTGTAAATGTTTCGTATAACTCGTTTCAGTAGCATTTGCATGAAAATGGAATAAACATCTATCCTCATAAACTTTCACAAGATAAGATTAAATTGAGAATCAAGAATCATTGTGTTTCAACATACTTATTGTTAAGGTTCTATACTTCAAAAGGTAAAAAAGTAACTTTTAAAGTATTACTTTGTTGTCCATATGTCTGTCTGTCAAGATCATTTATCTCGAGAAAGTGTGGAATC
Source organism: Heliconius erato x Heliconius himera (assembly GCA_013421005.1). Lineage (NCBI taxonomy): Eukaryota > Metazoa > Arthropoda > Insecta > Lepidoptera > Nymphalidae > Heliconius > Heliconius erato x Heliconius himera. Next base: position 11,032 of record JAATLQ010033709.1, on the reverse strand, counting down.
AATGCAATCAAAAAATACAACCTAAATACAAAATATACTTACAATTGTATAAACAACACTTACACAACAAATCATAAAAAAAAGAAGTAGGACTCACCTCTCTCAGTAGAATCTCTTTGCAACCTCTGCATGTTGGCTTGCTGTTCACTCCACACTTTGGTAGTGTCCAAGTATACTTTTATATTATATTGTGATATAGCATATGACCAGTCACCAAATACACCTATTCCTGAAAAAAATATGAAATCAAAATATTATAATTATAGCATTTTAAACAATTTAGTATTAACAACCCAGTACAACAGTGTTTGACTATAAACATGAAAGTTGTGGATTCAATCCCAAGGTGGTAGATAGAGTGCAGTGTTAAGACACTTCCACTATCCACTTTCCACCAAATTTGGAGCTATTGCATTTTGCATGGCAGAATTAAATGCTGCAAGACAAACCTCAAAATGTTATTATATATAGAAATAATGAAGCACTGATCCAACATAGAGAATATAAGAAATATTATATTTACCAATAGGTCGTGGAAAGTCCACAGGTATCATTACAACATCTGGTCCACATGTTGCTGAACTAAAGTTATTTTTATCTACCTCATAACTTGGTCTGAAAGATATAGATGTTACATACAGAATATGTTTTTTACTTCATGCATATGGTATAATTGAATAAAAATATTATATACAATAGTAGCTGTTGAAAATATTCTATGAAATAGGAATTCTTCAGAAGTTAATTAAAATAAAGATATCTGTTATCAATAGTTCTATAGTTTAAAATATTATACAAAATGGTTTTGTCATCACCACTATAAATGAAAGCATAGTTCGATGGAGTAGTTAATACTCCGTAAAAGCCTAATACAATTAAAACAAAAGAGATATTGCCAAAAATAAAAGTGATTTTTTCAAAGAAAATAATTAATAAAATTATAATTGTAAAATAAAACACCATTTGTAAAGAATGATGATGATTTAGGTTTATTAGTTAAAAAAATGTAGTTGTGCAAAATACAACAAGAGATATTCCTTTCTCATTCTGGCATGTTTTATGAGAATGAAAAGTGGCAGGTTGTCAACATTTAGTAGTAGGTGTTTACATTATTGGTATCTACTCATAACTGCTTCACACATAATACAGTATGTATAAAATTCGTGAAATGAAAAAAATCCTACTTCTTTTTTCGAATCTTGACAGATTTTTTTAGGTATAAGTTTGAAATATTTTAACCTATATGCTGCTCCCGTAGAAGGAGCGCATACGCTTCCATCCTGCATAAATAGATCTCACCATAAATCATTATTTCACCTTCTTAAAACAATTAGATTTTGATTTCATGATCAAAGTACATTCTATTTTAGTACCAAAGGTCATAAAAATTAAGTCCGAAAGTATTGACAAAATCTAGTATTTCCTCAAACTTACCTTCCAGAATCAGACACATAAAGATCTGCATCACCACTTAAAGACAATAGTTCTATCATTAAGGGTCCAGCATGTCCCAATTGCCAATAAGAAAAATTACCAGCTCCGACTACCCCAGACACGGTATCTAATAACTCAATATCAGTCACTACGTGCACATGCTGAGGTAAAAATGGCACGATTGCTAAGAATATAGATAAACCTATGATTGTGTGTGAAAATCGTGCCATTTCTTTATAATAATTTAATGGTTTTTCAATAAAATAATATTTTAAAAGTAAAACGATCAAATATTATTGATTTGCTTTTGACGTTGTCATTGATATTTGACATTGGATTGTCGTTCCGAAATAGTGAGTTATTTTGCGTTAGAATAGTGTTAAGCATAATATAAAACATATATTTATTTTAAACATACATATATTATTTTATTTAATGTTCATTTTTAAAAAAGCGCTATCCCCCTTTTTGTAATAAGTGGTAACTGACAGGATACTGTTATTATTTTAATTATATAGAATCTTCTTTTTAATTATTATAAAGACCGAAGTAACGCCGTGGCACACTATTTAACTATGCCAGTCGTAGCACAAGGCAAGTGCACAAGCATGTGACTGCAAATGCGGCAAGTTGTAAGCTGGAATCTCACTGGTGGAAACTAAATATTTATATGTATGTTGTAATGGGAACGCAGTGTCTTAACACTAGGTCTACAAGTTCCCTCTGCGATCCTGCTATAGATACAGCGTTAAGCTAAAAAAAATGATGCTTGTGGGTTCGAATTCCACTCAGAGAATAAAACATTTTCATGCATGAAGCATGTTGTTTATATCCTATTCATTTTATTGCAAAAGTGCTATAAAATTATAACGTAAACTCATTGCGTTATCATACAAACGGATATTACACAGTGTAATGTTGTTATCAATGTGATAACTTATCAAATAAAGATGTGAATCAAATGTTTTCGTCACGGAAATATTATAAGTTGTTTAAATAGAAAACACTTAAAAAAGTACTTACGTACATACGTACTTATATTATAAAGCTGGAGAATTTGTTTGAACCAACGCAATAATCTCAGGATCTATTGGAATGAATGGAATTTTTCTTATATTAGATTAAAAAAATCTCTTTGTGATAGCTTCGAACGAAGGAACCTAATGTTCCCCACTTTTCGCCGAATTCTGGAGGCAGTGCGTGTTGAGTGGTAAAACTCAAAGCTGAACTTTGCCTCGACACCAAAGTGAAGAAATGAAAATATAAATTTAAATAAATATTTCATTTCACGAGCGAGAAATCGAATCCACAAGCATCGCGTTTACAGTCGCAGGCAGGCAGGCAGCATCCCTGCGCCACGACTGGTCCCAAGGTAGGTATAATCCAAAGCAAATAATATACCTACCTTGATGTGAAATAATTGATAGATTAGTAATGCTAAGTTTGTGAATAACGCTTTTCAAGTATTATAGAATAAAATATTTAATATTCTACGATTTTATCTTTATTCATGTTAAAAATATGTAGGTTACTTACTTTTTTATTTGTATATTATTCATTGCTTCAAGACGTAGCTTATTTACTTAAGTAAAACTCTTTAGAAAAAATAGTTTAGAACTAATTAATAGTTAAAAATAAACTTGATAAGTTTACTAGTAGGCAGTAGCAGCCCTCATCCATCTTTCAGTTCCATCATCAGATCAGCTCGATAGTACTATTATATTATGTTGTCATCTATCTATATGTCTATATCTGTTTTGTCATGTATATGTCTACACATCATTGTCAAGTTCCATAATGATGAGACCTACACAAAAAGGCAAGCCGTCGTAAAAGCGACGTTTGTGGTTTCAATTTCCACTCGGATCAATAAAATATATTGTGATTTCCTTGCTCTGATAACGAGGTAAAAGAGCGGCGTTGAGCTCCGCCACTCAACTTGCAATGCCTTGAGAGTTAGCTGAAAAGTGTCTTAATGGGAACGGGAATTGGGTTAGTTCACCCAGATATGTGCGGTATACAACGTGAAGCGAAGTGTAGAAAAAGATCTGTTTAAGGTAAAGTCGGCAAAGTTCAGGATATTTTTGATTGAATCACATTTTCTTATTTTAAATATAATTTGAACACCGAGTCGAAACATTGTTCACGTTGACACTACTTTAACTTCAGTATTGCACTACACGTTAAAATAGCCTATATTAATAATTTCAACACTACATCGATAGGATGATCAGGAGACCAGTGTTCTACCACTACCTTATATGTACGTTAGGTGACAACAAAATAATATGGTAACATCGAGCTGGTCTGATAGACTTAAGTTATAGCTCAGCACATTCTTGATTTTATGGCATTGTGACACTTGGTGTAAAAAGGCGTATGTTTGTTTTTTTTTTTACTATATAATTTTAATATACAACCTAATGCCCAGCTGTGGGCTTATACCGAAATAAATAACAATATCATTACTATAATTATGTCAAAAAAATTTAAACGTATAACTACTCCCACGCATTTGGCATTGACTCAAGGGATTTATATTTACTCCAGAACCATATCAGGTCAAACTAGTTATAGCTTCACGCTGTATCCCGCACATAGGAGTGTAGGCAGATGGAACCTAGTGTTGGAACGCTCCCTTTTTCTTGTTACCAGAGCGGAGAAATGAAAATAATTAATTTCCCCGACTAGGAATCGAATTCACAACCGTCGCTTTTTCAGATATAAAGTTATATACTGCATCCGGTATACAAGCTTGACCGAAATCATAATTATTTGCTTCGCGGAACAGACTACCAGGTGCTTTAAAACATCTGTTTCGCGGTTATGAACAATTAATTTTGTCGGGAATATCTTTTTTAACATTTTTATGCTATTTATATTATTATAAGAGGCCGTCGGTGGCATAGCGAAGTTACCGGAAAAAAGTACCCTGAAAACTAAATTTATTATTATAATATGATATACAAAGTGTTTTTGTCAGCACCACATTAAATGCAACCATAATTTTAACTACTCTATAAAACCCTAATAAAATTTAAAAAAAACTTATATCCCGAAAATGAAAAAGTTATTTTTTCAAACAAAATAAATAATAAAATTGCTGTTTTAAAATAAAACGTCATTTGTATAGAACGCCGCATAAACCTATCAAAGGGAAACCGCCGCATACTTCTCATACCGAAATCGAGTCGTAGGCATTGACGGCAAAGTTCAAAGTTGTTTCACCTTTAGTAGTATTTTTGTAGTAGTATATATTTACGTTATTGGTATCTATGCGTAACTGCGTCACACGAATACAGGTATGGATAAACATCGCGAAATGAAAAAAAATCCTACGTCTAAACTGTTAAATATCTTGATTAATTTCTCTAAGCATGGGCTTAAATTATTTTACCATATATGCTGTTCCCGAAAAAGGAGCGCTGACGCTTCCATCCTGTATATGTACTATTTGTATAAAACACTTCAGGTGACTTACAGACAATGCACAAACGAAACTACAGGCTTTAGAAAAATAAAATGTGTCGTGGAGGTATATTAAGGAATATAGGAGAGCTCCAAAAAAAGGAGAATTCGAAATTTCTACGGGAACGGGAAAAACAAGATTTCCCATTGTAAGTTTTAAAGTTCTCGTAAACCAAGTTGCGGGCGACCACGATTAAAAAGGAATGTTAAACTTTATCCCGCATCCCATATATGAGCTTGCACATACAAAAAACAGCTTCCCGGGACTCAGCCGTGTTAGACTAAGAGGTAGCGGTTACGATTTTTAAGTAAATAGATTTTATGACTTTTATCTTTATCATAATAATAAATAGAATAAAACTGAGCATAAGATTCTCCATCCCCATTATGACATTTTTGTTCTGTTTCCTCCGGATTTTGGAGACTTTGCGTGTTCAGTTGCATAGCGCTTTTCCCTACCAGAGCGAGGGAATTTATAACTAACAACTATTCTCTCCCTTTTATCTGAATCTGATTTGGATTTTGCATAAAAATATATACATAGGTATCATTAATTTATGAACGAGCATTCTTTTTTTCAGCTCCACGCTGTATCCCGATCATTGCAAGATAGGCACAGGGAACCTAGTGTTAATACACTCCGTTCCCCACTTTCCACCGAGTTCTGGAGGTATTGCGTGTTGAGCGGCGGATTGACTAAACGCGGCGCTTTGCCTTCACATCAGAGCGAAGAAATGAAAACATAAATGTAAATAAATATTTCATTTCCTCGAGTGGGGATCGAACCCACAACCAGTAGATTTTACAGTCACACATTGTGACTGGACTCATTAATAAATAGTAATTCAGAGAAATCGAACCGTCGCATTACAGTCACACGATTGCGGCCCTGCGCCACGGCGGCCTTATTCTTTCAGTTGAATAATAATAAAATTCTTACTTTATACCTTCTTCTTAATAATTAAGTTAACTTATCAGAACGCTATATAGCTGCCCTGATAGTCAAAATGACGGTTATGCGTATAATGTAGTAATAATGTCTACTTGAGAATATTAACAAAATTTCATTTCCTAGTTTTCTTAATAAGAGAAAGCGACAAAATTGAACGGAAGTTACAGAATGGAGACTCTTGACACCAGCTTTCTTTTGCTTATATTGCTTTATGCGGAATGCAGCGTGAAGTAAATACTAAGTACATGAAAAAATCTTAATAGAACTGACTACCTTCAAGAAAATACAGGAGCCCAATTAAAAAACTAAAAGCCCTTAGCCTATACTCAACCTGTTTCTTTACTAACAGCTGATGCACTTTACCAATTTTTCTTAATTTTTTTGTCTCTTTCATTCCCTAATAATACACAAAAGTGAGAAACGATGGACATATCTACATCTTGCATCTCTTTCTGACATTAAACTAAAAAATAAGTGTAAGAAAGAGATAGTCACGATGTCTTCGTGTGGGAGCTCGAAAGGTGCAGGAAATGGTTAATAATGTAAGGAAATTTTGTTTTAACAAAAACAAAGCACGGCGTTAAGTTCCACTATTTAATGTCTTGAAAATTTTGTCGAAAGTGTGTACAGGAGTGTCTGAACACTAGGTGCTCTCTGCCTACTTTTTGATAATACGATATCTTAAATTATCGTCAGAGACAAAAATATCAAAACAATGACATAATAAATATTATTTATACCTATTTCATTTTATATACAGAGTTTCAGATATTGCGGCGTTGAGATTCGCCATTTTTGGCAATATTTCGAAAATTGGGCGGAGTTCTTAGTACCCCGCCCAATTTTCGAACACTAGGTTCTTTTGTCTTAACACTAGGTTCTCACTGCCTACCCTTCTACAAGCGAAATCCACTGTGAAGCTAAAATAATATATTAAGTATTCACATAATAATGTATTTAAATATATGAGGTAATGAGGCCACCTTCACCCTTTATCCCGCATATAACAGGCTCGGCTCGGCTTAGTTAGAATGTTACATAAATTTGTATACGAGTCTATACCTAAATTTCTCTAATATATTTAGTAAAACTACAGTGTCACAATGTAACATTTGTTAAATGCAGATAAAACAAAGAACAACAGTCCAAACACTAAGTTTTCTCTTCATAATATGAGAATGGAGTGGAGATATCATTATAATTTATAAACAAATGACAATTTATTGAAATTTTATTATCATTTTTAGTAGGCCGTCATCGTGGGGCAATGGCACAGCGTCTGCTTGTAAACGTGACAATTGTGGGTTCGATTCCGATTCGACGGAATGAATTGTTTTCATTTTGTTGCTCTGGTAAGAAAAAAAAATGCTTCGTTGAGTTCCATCCCCATCGTTTTAATAATTCGGCAGTGTATGGGAAACGGAGTGTCTTAACATTAGGTTTCCTTTGCCTATCCATATGCAGGATACAGCGTGAAGGTAAAACAAATAATATAATCTACGTGATAGTTCACCTCTTTTGTAATTACAACCTGACCAAGTATAAAATATTGTTTTTGACAGTAAAAACTAAATTACGACACAAACCATCCATATTCGGCCGCATTATATAAATATTTAATGCGCAATTTATTGCTTTCGATAACACATTTGATACGTTAATGTTATTCTATTCATTATCTTAATTTTTTTATACCAAAACAAACGCTTTATTTACCATGTTTTTCGTCAAAATACTAGAATAATAATCTGCCATTTGTATAATGCTACCGAATTAAATAGTCCTACAGATATTTAGATTCCTTTGTAGGTGTAAATGTTTTAATTTATTCGGGTTATAGCCCAACCTCCTTGTTTTCGTTTTTATTTTTTTTTCAACGCAACTCGGCTACGCGGCTGTGGACGTGACGCGGTCATAAGGCGGCCTGTAAATGAAATTGCGACTAAATTGTAGCAGTTATATTTCAATGATTTATTTATTGTTTTTACACATATATTATATATTTTATTAAATGCGCATTAGATATACTTAATCTAGCCAATTATAACTTAATAAACTTTATAACTGTACATTCAATTGTCTGCCACTAGTATGAGAGCCATTATACGTTTAAAGAGAAGAAAAAGAGCAAGTATTTTACAAGGTACAAAGGGAAATATAATAACTTATAAGAATATCGAAATATACTTGAGTTTATATGATAAATATATGGGTAGGAAATAGAAATTTAACAATATAATCTTTTCTTTCCTTTTTGGTTAAAGGACAAAATATCTTGGCAATTATAGTAAAATATTTAAAAATTTTCTGTAGTTAGTAAGAGTGAAGTCCTTTTAGCAATAATTTTCATGTACCTAGTATATCATGCTTATTTTGATGACTCAAAAATAACAAGTAATAAGGCTACAAAAATAGAAGATGAGTTTTACTATATATAAATCAGTTTTACTTTCAAACATTTTTTCATATACTTAAGCATGCTTAAGATTTTTTGTAAAAAAACTTCTAACATAATATATTTAATACAATGGGAACCGAAAAGTGAATGAACTTGTAACTATAATAGTCTCACTTACGCTAAAAGATTATATGGCACTTGCAATTTCTATTGTATTGCAAATATAACAACAATGTTGTTATCTCTAAGCCTAAAGTACTTAGGCTGAAAGTAATGTACAAATGAATAAATCTAGCTTATGTTATTAAATAATACTAATTAAAAATATTGTTAACTTGTATCTTGCATTGTTAAGTTTAAAAATAATTTATATTTTTTTTATTTTTATGACCTTTTTTTAATATTATAAACACTAATTACTCGCTTGAGGCCGGTCGTGGCGCAGCGGCACGAGGTGTGACTGCAAAACCGACTGGTTGTGGGTTCCATCCCCACTCGAGGAGATGAAATATTTATTTAAATTTATATTTCCATTTCTTCGCTCTGGTGTCGAGGTTAAGCGCGGCGTTGAGTTCTGCCACTCAACACGCAATGCCTCCAGAATTCGGCAGAAAGTGGGGAACGGAGTGTCTTAACACTAGGTTCCCTCTGCCTACCCTGCTGTGTGCGGGATACAGCGTGAAGCTAATTTCATTACTCGCTTCAATATTGGCATGTAGATACTTTAGCAATGTTCCTTCAATCTATTGCTCAGGCGGTCGTTAAGTAATTACTAATAGATTACGTGGAATTATGTAGATAAAGAATAAAATAATACATATTAGTAATAAAATAAATAACTTAAGTGTTTTAGGTTGAATATGGTAATTATTCATTAAAAGCTTTAGAATTATAATATAATATTTCAATAATTCTATCAAGTTTTACATCTGTAGGATTATGAAATATGTAAAGGCACTTATAAAATATTCTACATAGATATTGTTGAAAAATGCTAAAATGGCAAATATTGTACACTCATATTGTTATCACATAACGCTAAAAGATTATAATTTTATGTAGGTGCTCAGACAAACATTTATATTAGGAAAATATTTTAATATACGCCTAAGGCGACAGTCTCTACATACCTCTTTTGCCAAGTCCACTGTCATCAACCTGTCAATAACCTCTTTATATATGTCCTCCGGGAGGTCCTCATGTTTTTTACGTGACCTTCCTCCAGTATCTTTGATGTTGTGTTTTTGAAGGTCAACCGAGGTCTTCCTCTACTTCTTTTATCGCTCACTTTTCCTTCATAAATTATACCACTTCATTAATTTGTTCTAATATCTTAACATTTATACTGGTCTAGCATACTGTCTTATCTTGATTTCTTCCAAATATTCTTCCTATAATTTCCTTAATTATTAATTTCCTTTTTCCTACTGGCATTTAGGCTTCGACCATTATTTTCACACCTTTCTTTCAGAGTGGAGGTCTTATGCCTCCTGCAATTCGTTTTCTGATGATGCAATGAGCACTGCATCATCTGCATTTGTATTATTAATATGATTTTTACCTCACAAATTTCATTTTCATTTCTTTTTAATTGTATTAGAACTACTACAAGTTTATCTCATTGTTCGTTAATAAAATGTAAATAGTTTTATAAATAATAATGTACAAGAAGATACATTTATATAAGATATAATAAAAATAATATTCGATATTTTTATTTTATAAACTAATAATATTATATAAACTTTACTGTATGTATTAATTCGATTATTATAGCAGGTTTAACTTACGATTGTAACTTAATATTTGTTATATTAAATTAAAATCATATTTTAAAATACCTAATTTTTATTTTAATAAAAAAAACAATAATACCAAAATCAAACTTGTCATGAATATGCAGCTTTATCTCCCCACCATAGGTATACGCCGCCATTACCGTATATAAACAGGGCGCGCCGCCTACGTCACGTAGTCGAGACTCGAGAACGAGAGGCGAAAGTACTATAATGGAGAGGCGTCGTTGTGTTATATTATTGAAATTGATCGATTATCACCGCAGCTAGCAGTAAGCGACGAGGCAACAGCAACAGCGACGCGTTTTCGTGAAAGTTAACCAGTTAAGTGTTTACGTGTCGTCCGCTGACGCCGAGTTTTGGAACTTGGAGCTAGAACAGCTATAGTACTGAATCGACCGACGTGTCATCTTTGTTGGAGCTTGGAAGACATCTACAGTACTGTGCAGCATCCATCTTGTGCATTGCGAGTAACATCCCGGTCGTGTCTCAGCGCTCAGCCTGTTCTTGTTGAGCGACAGTGACCACCATGAACTGCCAGCTGCAGTTTCAGCACCAGTTCCAGCACCAGCAGGTGGTGCGGCACGGGGCGAGGCGGAGGCGTGAGAGAGGGCGACGTGAAGAACGCTATGCCGGAAGCAAGTGGGGCGCGGCCCCCGCGCCCGCAGCCCTGCCTCCGCCGCCCACGCACTGGCGTCGCCCCGGTCAGCCCGATCAGCTCCTGCTGCTCGATGTCAGCGCCTCTGCGTAGACCTACGATTACTGGCGACCTATATAGACTCTAGTGTTAGCGACTAAATTCCGGCGTTAGGTATTATTTTGTGAAAATTTTAGTAGTTAAGTGCAGGCGAGCCGCCGCAGGTACGTCGCCGTCGCGACCGTCATCTCCCTTTTAAAATACAGAGAAAAATACAAAAAAATATACCGGGAGCGATGTGAGCGGCGACGGCGTGCCTGTGGAGGCAGCCCGGCGCTCTGCCCCGC
>JAATLQ010033708.1:0-19019 GCA_013421005.1 Heliconius erato x Heliconius himera | reverse complement strand
CATTATTATATTGTTAATACTGTCACTTTGTTATGTTTACTTTTTACATTTATAATCTTTTAAATCAACGATTAAATTTTTTAATTTTTGATTTGTTAAAAAAAAAACAAAATAAAAAAAAACTACTTTTATTCATATAACATCCTTGTTTTGTTGTGAATAATGCCTTATGACATCAGTTTCGTAACAAATATTATCAGTATTGTTACTCATCAGTTACGTTACGAATTCGAAAATGTACACTTTTCTGAGTATGGCCCATATATTTTCTTTTTAATTTTTAATAAATGTTTTACTCAGTATATTTAGATAAAATAGTAGTTATTTTATCTAAGAGTGTAATACTGAAATTATCGAAGCTGTCGTGGCGCAATGACACAAGCTTGGGATTGTAAACGCGACGGTTGTTGGTTAAATTCCCCCTTAGAGAAATGAATTGATTAATAATTTTCACTTCCTTTCTCTGACAAAAATGAAAAGCGCGGCGTTGAGTTCCGCTACTCAACACACAACTACTATAAAATTAATAGGAAAGTTGGGAACAGAGTGCCTTAACACTAGGTCCCCTTGTCTATATTCAGAATAGCCTTGAAGCTAAAAAAAATAACTGAGCTTATACGGGTAAAAATGCCTTGGAATGTGCCCTTCAATATAAGTCTAATCTCGAGTGAACAAGTTAAAAGTCAATCAATAAAAAACAATAGTACCTACACATAGAAGGTGATCTTTAAACTGGTAATATATATATGTACATATATATATAATATACTTATATATCATTAGAAAAAATGTCTGTCTTAGTTGATGATAGGCAATTTTAATTGGCATAAAAATGAACAAAATAATAAAAAAAATTACGCTGTCGTGGCATAATAGTACAGTATTTATAATTTCGATGGTTATAGGTTGATATTCAGTCAGGGAAGTAATTATTTTTAATTCATTTATATTTTCCCGCTCCAGAAACACAAAGAGTAGCGTTTAGTTGCAATTAAACACACTGTGGAAAATGGAGAACCGAGTGCCTTGGTGCTATGTTATCTTTCTCTGCCACTTGCCCGCAAATTTCAATTATATAGGAGTATGGAGGTAGCACTCCAAAGGCCAAAAAGTCCACAGCTACTAGTTATTAAAATGCACAATCCGTTTTGTTTCGGTTTCCGCAGTCAATGCTGTATTAATAATTTATTTCTATAAAAACAGAAAATTTAAGTTTCTAGATATATGTATACACTTACCAATATAAAATCTTTCTGGTGTATAATAAGTAGGGAAATTAGGATCGGACTCCGGCGTCTGCAACCGCATGGCCTTCAAGAATTTGCCTTCACGTATGCCCGAATTCCGTCGTGGTATCTCGCCGATTTTCACGTTACCATCAGCAAGGCAATATGATAGAACAAACTGGCGGTTTTCATCTTCTGGGTGGATCCAGTCCAGTTCGCAGAGGTAGCGAAGGTACTGTTGAACAATTTAAGTAAGCAATAAGTGTAGATTGTAAGTAAGATAAAACGAAACATTTAAACGAAATTAATAATTTAGGGCAGTCACAGGTTGTGGGTTCGATTCCTATTCGAGGATATCGAAGTTGGAATATTAATATTTTTATCAATACTAGAAATAGGAGCAAACTTATTGCACCTGTGACCCGATTACATCGGGTCCGTAATTCTTTTATGGGACAATAGGATCCCAGAAAACGTCCGAGAATGTTCTATATCACAATTTAAAAGAGTTGTGAAAAGACGTTTGTGTGTTAAAGGTTATTACCAAATTAATGATTATATAAATGATAACACGCCTTGGGAATGAAATGCTCGCTCCAGTCTATTTCAAAGTATCATTGTCGGAAACGCTGAAATGTGATTTTGTATAATTGATTTTAAAAAAATAAGTCCCGCTGAGTTTCTTGCGCCGGTTCTTCTCAGGTCTGAGGCATTAATTTTAGTGAACTGGTGGTAAATTATTTGACGTTCAAAAAATGAAGCATGTAACTTCTTATTTTGTATAAAATTATTTGACTTTGACTTTGACTTTTCATTTCTTCGCTCTGGCGTCGAGGTAAAGCGCGGCGTAGAGTAATCGGAGTTCCCGCCATTCAACACGCTATTGCTCCAGAACTTGGTGGAAAGTGGGGAACGCAAGTGTCTTTATGAGAACGGAGTGTCTTTACAACACTAGGTTCCCAGGTACCCTCTGCCTACCTTGCTATGAGATACAGTGTGAAGCTAAAAAATACAAGTAACCGACATTTTATGTACAAATAAAAATATAATCTTTATTATACTGAGAGTAGCCACTTATTTTCAGACATTGTATGTAAAATATTATGCCGTAATATCAATTTAGCAGCCGCCTCGAGTATAAAATTAATTAATAGCTATTACATTTACGTCAACAGTCAATCACTTAATAGCAGATTTTTTTTAAATTCCATTGAAATAACCTAAAAGCTAGTTTGTAATATTAAAAAGTATATTTCGAATAAAATTTCTTGGAAAAATATAATATATTTATATCTTGAAAAGCTCCAGGGAATGGAAACAACGTAAATGGATTTTTAACCGGAGAAGCAATTCTAGAGGTCTGACTAATTCAGTATTCTTGGTACGTTTGGTCTAAGTGCATCTGGTTAATATAATTAGCTGAACGTGCGTTGCTAAAACACGTTTACAATGACGACCAACAAAGAAATAAAATGAGAGAAGAAACATTTCCTTTTTTCTTTAACAGTTACTGCACGCGGCGTTGGATTCTGCCACTCAACACGCAATGCCTCCAGAATTCGGCAGAAAGTGGGGAACGGAGTGTCTTAACACTTGGTTTCCTCTGCCTACCCTGCTAGCTGTGTGCGGGATACAGCGTGAAATTGATAAAAAAATATATAACAGTTATTGCCATAGTAGTAGCTGCTATAAATACTTATCCATCAAGCTTCACGCTGTATCCCACACTACTACATGCTATCCGCGATTACCGTAGATATTAGAGATAGTAGATAACTCAACGCCGCGCTTTTCCTCGGAACCAGAGCGAAGAAATGAAAACATTAAATATTTTATTTGCTTAAGTGGGGATCGAACCCACAACTTGTCGCGCTTACAGCCACACGCTTATTCTCCAGTGCCACGACTAGAGACTTATTTATTTAATGTAGAAAATGCAAATCTCTACAGTAATATCTAATAGCATTCAATTTCCTGACTCGCTGACATTTAACCGAAATCGCTCACAATCACAAAAATATCTAAAATATGAAGGAAATAAATATTGATAGCTGCAATAGAAACTGGTTTTACCTTTTAAATGTAAATGTTAGAGAGTGAAGTGTCTCTACCGTACTAAAAGCGAAACATGCGAGAACATAAAAAAACAATTTATAAAATCAGCTTCACGCTGTATGTTGCAAAGCAGGGTAGGCAGAGAAAACCTAGTGTTAAGACACTCCGTTCCAGAGTTTCCGCCAAATTTTTCGAGGTATTGCATGTTGAGCGCTGGAACTCAGCTCCGGGCTTTCGCCTTGGTGTCAGAACGAAAAATGGTTTCCTCGAGTGAGGAACGAACCCAAAACCATCGCAATACAGTCACTTTCTTATACCATTTTGCCACGACGGTCTCACCAATAAACTTAATACGGAACATACCAGAAGATGAAAAATAATTTATAAAATTATCGTTTATGATTTTAAAGTTTAACTGGGTCACAAGTTTACTAGCGTTAGTTATAAGTTCGACATTTAGAAAGCTTGTCAGCTATAAAGAAACTACAGGGGTATCTATTAAATATTCTACTTAAAGAATTTCACAGACAAATTTAATTTTGACATATTCACAGGAAAAATTTAAATATGCTGCATTAGAAAGTGCCGCGTTTTATAAAAATCTTATATTAAAATGTGTCTTATAAAAAGTAATAACTTTCCGCTCGCAGGATGCTATTATCGTGATATTGTTTCTCTGTAGAAGCAATTATGTGAAATATTTTTATTTCATAGTCTATTCATCTCTTTTAATTTATTATTGAGTTTAAAATAGCAAAATGTGAATAATATTTGTATTGAAGATAATGTTTTTTTGTTTATTTCAACGTCGTAGGTTCCTGATACCTGACAGTGGTTCCTGATTCATACTAAAAAGTTTACCGCAGACAGGCATATGTAAATAACCAGTGTTGATGGGTAATATAATATGCAATTAAGTACCGTTAGCTCACTAGATAGTGCGTGATATAAGTTCTAATTCAACACGCAATGCTTCCAGAATTCGGAAAAAAAAATTGAAAAAATTCGACGAAAAATGGGAAACGGAGTGTCTTAACACTATGTTCCCTCTGCCTATCCTGCTGTATGCGGGATACAGCGTTAAGCTGAATAATGATAAACATCTAGCAGAGAACACAAAGCTTAAACTCTAGATTATAAATATAGTTCATAAAAAGAAAACGCTATAGATATCAGTTTACCAATATACCCCGCGCTAAATACAAAAAATAACCTGTGCTTAAAATAAAAAAAAATATGATTAATGGTGATTTAAAACGACCTGCTAATAATGCATTACATTCAATATAGGTAAACGTTCTTTTTAATTGGGAAAAAAGTTAGATATGTTACATTAAGGCGTACCATTTCTGTCTTTGTCTTTAGAAAATATCTGGTAATTAATTAAAAAAAAATTGTAAGTAATAATTTACTTACAAAAGAAAAATCGTCTTGATAAAGAACCTTAAAACCATTCAAAAGAAAAAAATCACACAAACCAACCGGAAAAATAAATACTATAAAAATATTTAAAAAGCTTAAATTTAAAAATCAAACATTGACTTACTTTATTTGCGTTTAGGTTGTATTTAATGATGTCCTTGTGTGGTGGTTTGGGCATCAATCCGTAGCAGGACTGTAGCGTGTCCTCTGGGGCGCCGATCCCGATGTGGGGTGGGATACTCTGTTTATTCAAACCAATATTGTATTATATAATATCGTGATTATATAATAAAGCAATTTTATATAACTAAATTATAGTGTTATGTGGAGGCCAGTGGTGGCGCAGTGGCACGAGGTGTGACTGTAAAACCGACTGGTTGTGGGTTCGATCCTCACTCGAGGAGATGAAATATTTACTTAAATTTATATTTCCATTTCTTCGCTCTGGTGTCGAGGTTAAGCGCGGCGTTGAGTTCTGCCACTCAACACGCAATGCCTCCAGAATTCGGCAGAAAATAGGGAACGGAGTGTCGTAACACTAGGTACTAGGGTAGGCAGAAGCTACCCTGCTGTGTGTGGGATACAGCGTGAAGCTGATTTAATTAGATTTTTTTAATTATAGTAATTTCGGTCGAGCATATTGTAGAACCAATAGTATCGTTAAAATTATTTTTTATACAAAATGTGCGTGTGACGTTCCTTGTATTTTTTTTCCAACTTCACGCTGTATCCCGCATGTATGCGAAGGAATGGAAATATTAATTAGTCTTCCTCTAGTGGGAATCGACAACACAAACAATCACGTTTACAGTTAAGTATAAGCTTGTACCAACGATTGACCTCATCATATTTATTATTTAACTTAAGACTAAAACTTCATCGATTTAAAATTTTCAAATCACTTTCAAATCACGCTTCACGCTGTATCCCGCACACAGCAGAGCAGGTAGAGGGAGCCAAGTGTAAAGACACTCCATTCCCCACTTTCCGCCGAGTTCTGGAGCAATTGCGTGTTGAGTGGCGGAACTCAACGCCGCGCTTTGCCTCGACACCAGAGCGAAGAAAATGCAAATATAAATATAAATAAAAATTTCAAATTTAAAATTTTAACTACATATAACCTAAAACCCCGTTAAATCTGCTAAAACTTCACGTATAAATGAAATTTACCTTAGCAAATTCTTTTTTGCTCTCATGATGAACTTCGATACGTTGCGGCTGATCTATGTTCAGCATCGTCCTGAATGAAACATGTTTAGAAATTATGCAAAATCTCAGCAACTAACTACTAAGTTTAAGACATGCTATACAGTTTTGAAGTTTCAAGTTCGTATTATTTATATTGTAATACTAGCGACCCGCTCGCGGCTTCGCCTGCTTAGACTTGAAATTTACTAATCGGAATTACTTTCTTATTCTAATAACTTATAATTTTAAAGACATACATCTATATTGAATTATACATTGAGAACGAATGTTTCCAATCAATTTAATAAATCAGTTATTTTGTGGCTATTGTGATTAAACTTTTTAAATTTATGATTTTTTTTCTTTAAATAGAGAAAATTACATTTAAATCAGTGAAGTGAACTCAACGCCGAGATTTTGTCTTGGTGCCAGAGAAAAGAGTAGAATAATTCATCCCCTCCAGTGGGGATAGAACCCACAACAGTCACACCCTTGTGCGCCTGCTCCACGACAGCCTAAATTTTTGAAAAAATACATTACGTTCTACTACAGTTCTATATAATACCACTTCTGTAACAAGATACCAGTCATTAAAGTATTAGTATTATCTGTAGTGGTAATAAGAATATTTAAAATTTCCCAATAAGTGCGTCGTTAAGTCCACCATTCAACATGCAATCCTTCGAAAATGTGGTGTAAAATGGTGAACGTAGAACACTAGATTCCCTCTGCCTTCCCTGTTATATGCGGGATACAGCGGGAAACTTTAAAAACAAAGAATATTTATAATTCTGGATGCCAAACCACGCCTTCGTTAATATACGGACCATGTTAAACATTTTTTAATTTATACACAGTTTGTTGTGAATAATTCAGCCGCTACTTTAAATAAAAGCGTAATATTTTACTTTTTAAAATGGAATTGTGCCAACAGTACAACATTGTTTGGAACCTTCTTAATTTTAAATTTTCGTTAGCATATGTATATAAAAAATAAGCTTCACGCTGTATCCCGCATACCGCAGTGTAGGCAGAGGGAAGCTAGTATTAAGACACTCCGTTCCCCATTTTCCGCCGAATTCTAGAGCCATTCCGTGTTGAGTGGCGGAACTCACTGCGCTTTGCCCCGACACCAGAACGAAGAAATGAAAATATAAATTAAAATAAATATTTCATTTCCTCGAGTGGGGATCGAACTCACAACCAGTCGCGTTTCACAGACACGTGCGCCACGACTGGCATCTTTAGTTATTTTTTTTATTAAATATGTCGAAGACTATAAATAATTCGAGTTATTAAATACAGAGTGTAACATTCTCTTCATTGGCTATCAGCTCTAATGGCTTGTGATATCATGTCGGTGACGAAGTAGGGTAATAATATTGTCCTAATGTATGCAGATAGCTTTATTAGGTCATGTTCATTGTTATACTCGTATAAACATTATGTATGTATGAGTTATTAGTTTCTTTTTTTTCAGCTTCACGCTGTATCCCGCGTATTGCAGGGTAGGCGGAGGGAACATAGTACTACAACACTCCGTTTTTACTTTCAACTGAATTTTCCAGCATTGCTTGTTGAGTGGCGGAATTTAACACCGCTCTTTCTTTTATTACGAGAGCGAAAAAATATAAAATATATATATAAAAAAAAATTATAAAATAGAAGCAATGTCCATATTAATATATATAAAGTTTCATCCAATTCAATAAAACACTTATTTTGTAACAATATCATCGCATATAATTCTTTATATTGACATAACTTTTTTTATTTATAAACCGATTGAATTAAAACAAAGTAAACACAGTAGTGAAAACTGAATTTTAAATAAGTTAAGTTTCTAAGGCTTTCGTGAATAAACGCAAACAGAGTGTATTAACTAAGTTCCCTCTGCCTATCCCGCTGTGTGCGGGATACAGCGTGAAGCTGATTATATGATTATTATATAAATAAATGCGGGCGAAGCAGTGAACACATCGTTAGTATTTACATATATACTCTATAATCTTACAATCAATGAACCTCGAAATTAATTGCATACGCTTTCATCTACTCAAGCACAAGAGGCTATCTTGTGAATTCAAATATTCTAGTAATCAATACGACTTACTAAGTTTCTACCAATAACAAACCTTCAATAAAGCTTACTAACTTGTAATATCTCCTAGTATAGTCGTCGCAGTCAAATATGAGGAAGCGGCGCCCCAACACGAACACCGTCTGACCCACAAGCAGGTCCCTCGGCGAGTAGAATTCGGTTACCTCCTCCTCCGTTGTTTCCAGAGCAATCGACGGAAATGATACTAAATAAAAAATAAGCAGCCAGGTTTAATCAGCGTCGGTAAGTATGAAATAATGTACGAATAAAAGCGATTTCGACTGCATATTATATGTTCAGACAGTTCTTGCTTACAATTTCATATTTTTACTGGAGGTAAGTAATCAGGCTAAGATATAAGTACATATTACGTTATTATATAAATTATAACAAGAGGCCAGTCGTGGCGCAGCAGCACGAAGTGTGACTGTAAAACCGATTGGTTGTGGGTTCGACCCTACTCGAGGAGATGAAATATTTACTTAAATTTATATTTCCATTTTCTTCGCTCTGGTGTCGAGGTTAAGCGCGGCGTTGAGTTCTGCCACTCAAAACGCAATGCCTCCAGAATTCGGCAGAAAGTGGGGACCGGAGTGTTTTAGCACTAGGTTCCCTCTGCCTACCCTGCTGTGTGCGGGATATAGCGTGAAGCGGTTTATGATTTGATTTATAATAACTCTTAAATCATTAATATCCGACTGTATCGTATTTTCCTTACATAAAATAAAAATATTTAGAAATTAAAGATCAGAAAACAAATGAAAGAAAAATAATATAAATTCAAAACAAAATAGTGGACCAAAATGATGTTTAGGTCTTAGGTTTTGTAAACGAAACAGATACAACATTTCCAATTTAGTTAGGTACTCGAACAATGCAATACAGTTTCCGCGCGTTTAACTCTCCAAATAGCTTTTCGATGTTTCATTTTGTTGGAGCTAGCCCGCTCTACTGGCTAGAGTAAACTATAGTCAAAATGTTAGTCTACATCTACATCTAAATTACAATTTGGAAATGAGGAACCATTTACACGTATATATTATATCAGTTTCACACTGTATTCCGCACACAGCAGGGTTGAGACATTCCGTACCCCATTTTCCGCCGAATTCTGGAGGCATAGTGTGTTGAGAGGCGAAACTTAACGCCGCGCTTAGACCTCGACACCGAAGCAAAGAAATGAAAACATATAAATATTTCATTTTCTCGAGTGGGAATCGAATCTACAACAAGTTACGTTTACATTCACACTTTGCGCCCCTGCGCCACGACTGGCCTTACAGTGGCAGAACTCAATGCCGCGCTTTGCCTCGACACCAGAGCGAAGAAATGGAAATATAAATTTATATAAATATTTGATCTCCTGGAGTGGGGATCGAACCCACAACCAGTCGGTTTTACAGTCACACTTTGTGCCGCTGCGCCACGACTAGCCTGGAAGATAATGACGATAAAATACCCACAAAAAGCAAATTGGAGATTAATCCAAGTTGTCATAGACTTATATTAATAGAATGCTTTTAAGACGATTAAGCTATGAAATTTTGAGTAGATGTCGAGCACTTGAGCTTGTTTACCGACAAGATTAAGAGTTACGTTTTCAAAATGAAAATTGAGTGGATTGCCGGAGCTTCAAGTATAACTTCACCAAACTTCGCGAATTACCTTGGCTGCTGCTCGGATTAAGATTTTTTATTTAAATTGTGAGATTAGACAGGTTTATAGGAAGCTTAAAAAATAAATCAGCTTCTTTAAATCAGCAGGTAGGCAGAGGGAACTTAGTGTTAAGACACTCCGTTCCCCACTTTCTGATAAATTCTGGAGGCATTGCGTGTTGAGTGGCAGAACTCAACAACGCACTTGTCATCGACACCAGAGCGAAGAAATGGAAATATAAATTTAAGTAAATATTTCATGTCCTCGAGTGGGGATCGAACCCACAACCAGTCTGTTTTACAGTCACACTTTCACCTCAAAATGTTACTTATACAGTCTAGGAAGCTTATAATTTAATATATAAGTAGCATATAATATAATTACAAGTATATGTAAAGTAGATGCCAGTCGTGGTGCAGGGGCACAAAGTGTGACTGTAAAATCGACTGGTTGTGGGTTCGATCCCCACTAAAGGAAATTAGATATTTGTTTACATTTATATTTTCATTTTTTTGCTCCGGTGTCGAGGCAAAGGGCGGCGTTGAGTTAAGTCACTCAACATGCAATGCTTCCAGAACTCGACGGAAAGTGGGGAACGGAGTATCTTAACACTAGGTTCCCTCTTGCCTATCCTTTTTTAAATTTTAAATAAGTAGCATTTTATATTATTATCATTGCCAATAATTTATAATCTTTGTTAAACTTTAAAATAAAAACTAAAATTTAAGAAATCTTAGGATCTAAATTAATTAAATTTTAGGAAACATTTCTCGCGTAGAGGATGATAGTGAAGTCAAAATTAATATTCTTTCAGCAAGAAATTACGGAACTAGTAAGACATTATTTCAGTCGAGTAGGATATGAACCGACTGCTATTATATAACATCGAATGTATTTTTACTTATATAATTGAATTTTAAATATTATTATATAACAAACCTGGTCTTTCCTTCCATTTCTTCGGCAGTTTCCTCTTTTTCATCAAAAGTGGGAAAGGATCCTTACCACCTCTTCGATCGTGTAGTTCCTTAACGAAGCATTTAAAGAAATATTAGTATTTAAATTATTTTTTTAGTCTAATTTTTGGGCCTTAACTAGAAGCACTATGCATACATATGAATATTTTAAAATATGTAGATTTTGGCATGATTTAAGCACGAATGTCCTGAAAAACTGCACTACAATACAAATTATGTTTGATTTTGTATAGTAAGACAAGTTGCATATGAATAACATTGTATATGTTCATATGAATTAAAAAAATGAAATCAGCTTCACGCTGTATCCCGTCCACAGCAGGGTAGGCAGAGGGAACGTAGTGTTAAGACAAACCGTTCCCCACTTTCCGTCGAGTTCTGGAGGCATTGCATGTTGAGTGGCGGAACTCGACGCCGCGCTTTGCCTCGACACCAGAGCGAAAAAATGAAAATATAAATGTGAGTAAATACTTTATCTCCTCGAGTGGGGATCGAACCCACAACCAGTCGATTTTACAGTCACACTTTGTGCCCCTGCGCCATGACTGGCCTCAATATGTTAATGTATGAATCCCATTATAAGAACTGTTGGTGAATCTGATCTAAATAATATCTTTCATTATATATAAAATCTTACGATATAACGATGTACGTTCGGGTGTTATTTTATTTTTACATTTTATAGTGAATTTACTTTTAAACCATTTTACTCCCGAACATTGTTATGTCGTATACTTTAGATGTCAAATAAATGCGCTTTATAATATTAGACATTTGAGAGTGTTAGCGCGGACGACGCGATGACTCACTCACATCACTCTGTATTTCTTGTATTTTAAAACTTTGAAGGCCTATAAAATACCAATTTTATTTATACGAAAAGCCAAATTTGATCTATATAAAATGTAAAACGCATCAGATTTAATTGAATAATCATTCCTTATTCAATTAAATCTGTACGATATTGTTTAAAATAATTTTGAAAATATCTAAATGGAATTCTGTCGTGTGGGCTATTTTTAGTATATCGACATATGCTACTATATAACTACACAGACGTTTTTTTTGGAACTATTATTAAATCAGCTTCACGCTGTATCCCGCACACAGCAGTGGAGGCAGAGGGAGCTAATGTTAAGACACTCCGTTCCCTATTTTATTCCGTATAACCGAATTCTGGAGGCATTGATTTCGTACTGAATGGCGGAACTCAACGCCGCGCTTTGCATCGATACCAGAGCGAAGAAATGGAAATATAAATTTTAATAAAAATAATGTAATTAAAATAGATAAAAAAGATACAGCAAATAACACAAAAAGAAAAACAAAAGACAAATGTAAATAAGGATGAAATGTACAGCCGGCGACAATCATATGTAGACATGCATACACATATTTTCATTTCATGACATATTTTTGCCTATTCTTTTGTAGCGTATAAATATCAAAATGTTGTATACAATAAATAAATTGAATATTAAATATTGTCTCATTAGGCCCACAAATTCTTTCCTTTCTTCAACATTTTGCACTATTCGATAAATATGGCTACCCAACATAAACATAATTCCTGATATTTAACTAGAGCCTTCAACTAAATAAAAAAAAATATATTTCTCTCTAAACAATAATAGGTTCATGAAATTGTTATTTTTGGCCATTGGAAGAAGCTAGCATTTTGCGAAATCCCCTAGTATAAAAATGAAATAAACGCCAATATAAAAGACAATACAATAAATATCTCAAAGAAATCATAACGGAAAAACACTATTCGAACAACAAATACCCAAATTATCCAGATCCAATCAAAACTCTTTATCCCGCACATAGACAAAAAGGGGACCTGGGTACCTAGCCTATATAACTATTAAGTCAATCATAAAGTGGCTGAGACGAAGTACGTTTATAATAAAATACATGGAGAGCTGAATCAGAAATTACATATTATAGATATTATATTTTATAGAATAACAAATTAACATAGCTGTTTTAATTGGAGCGCCCCGAACTGTCCGATAAATATTCATTGCTTTGATTCCCTACAGGCCTGAATTGTTTCGAAATTAGAGGCAAAGTTTATACTGTCATCAAAAGCTTTTACCGCTGCAGCCATGATGGGAACTAAAAGTTTAAATAACGGGATCAACGAAGATATTAGAAGCGGTCACGATCGCGATTTACTTGAAATGGTTTTAGAAAACGATTAATCACCACATAAAAGTGATTTGTCGAAGAAAACATGACCTTTTTTTAGATAATAGAGATTAAGAATGATGGGCAATTTTTAAACTTTTTAAACTTTGAAGCTACACATCTAAATTTTAAAAATGGAGTAGCATATTGTGTATTTTTTATATTTTTGTAAAAAATAATCATGGAATGTAATTCTTCTAATTTTTATTAGGTCCTTTAATCGAGTGACTAAAATCAGTGCTGCTCAAATTTAAGGTCCATGTAGGATAAAGTTAATAAAATGGTCTATTCACTGGGATTTTTATATTTTAGTAATTAAATAGGAGAACAATAGAGATCTTTTTTTATTTAGATTTTCTACAAACCTATAAAATTAATAAATGATATCATATGAGGCCACCGTGGCGCAGGGGCACAAGGATGTGACTGTAACACGACAAGTGTGGATTTGAACCCCACTCGGGAAAATTAAATATTATTTATTAATATTTTCATTTCTTTTATCTACCACGAAGGTAGAGTTCAGCCACTCAACATGCAATGTCTCGATATATTCGGCGGAAAAAGTGAAAGTGTTCCCTTTGCCTACCCCGCTATATACAGAACACAGCGTGAAACTAAAAAAAATGTACATATAACCTGTTGACTAACGCATAAGGATCACTGAAATCATAAATTTATTAGCCACAAATTTCTTTTCAAGGAAAAATCGAACCACTACTTATGGTTTATCAGTCAGGTACTAACTACTACTCCAACAAGCCGGGATCAGGTCAACATGACTGAGCATAAATGAAGTTATCTTTGATAAAAATATAAAAGCCTTACATTTACCAATATACCAAAGTTTTACAGATTTTGTACCTTAATTTATTACACACAAGAACTATAATCAATTGTTTAGATAAAAACATTCTTTTATGCAATTTCATAATTTAATCCAATAGATATAAGAGGCCAGTCCAATAGAGGCCAGTCATGGAGCAGGGGCACAAGCGTGTAACTGTAAACTCTACAGTTTGTGGGTTTGATTCCCACTTGGGGAAATGGAATATGTAATATTTTTATTTCTACGCTTTAAAGTCGAGCCAAAGAGCGACGTTGAGTTCCGTCACTCAGCACGCAATGCCTTCAGAATTTAGCGGGGAGCGGAGTGTCTTAATCTCCCTCTGCCTACCCTGTTACAATCGGAATACAGCGTGAAGCTACAAAAAAGAAATAACTATAAATATGCGGCTAAATCTAGTTAAAATGAATAAATCCATTACCTTAACAGCGATGGTATCATCTTGCAGGAAGTAGAACATTTTGTACTCGGTAAGCTCCCCGTATTCAGCGTCACGGTTGTCCCAAACAACATTGAAACTATCCAAAAACAAATCTTGGCATCATTATAGTATAAAAAAAAATATATAAAAATGTATTTTACGGAAAATAGTTAAATGATATAAAAACTTTACGCCACAATGGCTTATTTGGACAGCACGTGACTCTTGATGGTTTCGGGTTCGATTTTACTTGGAAAATGTTATATAAATTATTATTTAATAATCAGCTTCACGCTGTATCCCGCATACAACAGGGTAGGCAGAGAGAACCTAGTGTTAAGACACACCGTTCCCCACTTTCCGCCGAGTTCTGGAGGCATTGCGTGTTGAGTGGCGAAACTTAACGTTGCGCTTTGCCTCGACACCAGAGCGAAGAAATTAAAATATAAATGTAAGTAAATATTTTATTGAGGCCAGTCGTGGCACAGCGGCACGAGGTGTGACTGTAAAACAGACTGGTTGTGGGTTCGATCTCCACTCTAGAAGATGATTGATGAGAATATTTACTTAAATTTATATTTCCATTTCTTCGCTCTGGTGTCAAGGTTAAGCGCGGCGTTGAGTTCTGCCACTCAACACGCAATGCCTCCAGAATTCGGCAGAAAGTGGGGAACGGAGTGTCTTAATAACACTAGGTTCCCTCTGCCTACACTGCTGTGCGGGATACAGCGTAAAGCTGATTTAATTTAATTTAATTTTAAATATTTTATCACCTCGAGTGGGGATCGAACCCACAACCAGTCGATTTTACAGTCACACTCTGTGCCTCTGCGCCACGTCTAGCCTCTTTTATTATTTATACGAATATATTAATATAAATATAATAACTATTTATAATTCCCCGTTGGTTTCCGACACTCACCATTCAGCTTAAATTGGACGGGAAGTTTTAATTTTTTCTTTGTATAATTATTTATATTCACAAAATAATCATCTTTGATGTAAAAAGAATAATTTTGAAAAGATAATATAAATTTGAGGCTATCATGGCGCAGGAGAACAAGGGTGTGACTGTAACGCGACGGTTGCAGGTTCGATTCCTACTCGGGAAAATAAATTATTATTTATTAATAATTTCATATCGTCTATCTGGCTCCAAGGCAAAAGCCCGGCATTGAGTTCCTCCACTCAACA
The DNA here is from genome assembly GCA_013421005.1 of Heliconius erato x Heliconius himera. NCBI lineage: Eukaryota > Metazoa > Arthropoda > Insecta > Lepidoptera > Nymphalidae > Heliconius > Heliconius erato x Heliconius himera. Next base: position 3,739 of record JAATLQ010033708.1, on the reverse strand, counting down.
CGCAATATTTCGAAAAAATCGTGGGGAACGTTATGTCTTAACAATAGGTTTCCTCTGACTATCATGCTATATGCGGGATACAGCGTGAAGGTGATAAAAAAAAATTGTAAAATTTATTAAAAGTTTTTAGATACTATTCTCGTATTAAAAGTTGTTATAATAATAACTATGAAAAATGTATGAGATCATTTGGGCTGTCCTGCATGTAATATATTATGGATACCACGCGCCAGGGTCAGTGATCCAACAAATCCAACCCCTGAAGCCCTAGTTAATACACCATTTTGAATAAATAATTTTGAATCAAAACACGATAACTCACGTTCTAAAATATGCATAAAGACAGTAACTGATGCTGGGGGGTTGGCTTAAATCGACTACAAAACAAGAACAAATTAAATAAATCTTGTAGATGATTTAATATTTAGTAATCAACGCAGTGACTTAATAGTGCGTGTCTCTATAATTATGTCGGGTATTTAATATTATATTTTTTTATAATCACATTAAAAAAAAATACGTACATTACATTTTATAATTTAAGTGTGACTGGCTTATGATAAAATTATAAAAAATTATACATGAAAAAAATTAAAACATCTTTAATTGTTTCTATTGATAAGCAGAGGAATTGCAGATATAACGATGTTAATAACCCCTTATTAATACCATATTATACAAATATAATATGATATTATGTATCCCTATATAATATTAGTGCATGTGACTCTACACGCCATGGTTTCGGGTTCGATTCTAACTCAGTACAAACGTTATATATATAAATTATAGGTAGTATATTATATACCTTAGGTTATTATGGAGTCCATCATTATTTCACCCTGAAAACGCTCATACACATCTTTTCATATGTATCTGTTGCTGTTACGATATCATGAACACAATAAAAAAGACGATAAAAAAGTTATAAAGAAACGGTAAAAATATAATATTGAGGTTTCTACGAGTACGTTATAGAATTATATTAAAATATCAGGATACGTGTCGAGAAGTATATATTTCTTGAAGATCTTGAAAAATCATTAAAATCTTTATTACATGACTGGTAGTTTTCTCCTAGATTTGCTAATAGAAATGGCAAAAAGACAATTCACGGAGTCAAAATAATATATATTTTTTGATACAATTATAATACAGCTTTACGCTGTATCCGGCACACAGCAGGATAAGCAGGGAACCTAGTCAACACTATAACAGACCTCTGTCCGTTCCCCATTTTCCATCAAATTCTGGAGGCATTACGTGTTGAGTGGTGGAACTCAAGACCGCACTTTGCGACACCAGAGTGAACAAATTAAAATATTAAATATTTCATTTCCTCCAGTGGGAATCGAACCCACAATTAGTCGCGTTTATACTGCTTGTGGGCCACGATTGGCCCCATTGTAACATTATAATGTGTTTAAATTATGCGTTTGATTTATTAAAAAGATTTAATTTATATAAATATTTATTGAGGCCAGTCGTGGCGCAGGGGCACAAAGTATGACTGAAAAACCGACTGGTTGTGGGTTCGATCCCCACTCGAAGAGATGAATATTTACCTAAATTTATATTTCCATTTCTTCGCTCTGGTGTAGAGGTAAAGCGCGGCGTTGAGTTCTGCCACTCAACACGCAACGCCTCCAGAATTCGGCTGAAAGTGAGGAAAGGTGTGTCTTACTTAACACTAACATACATAACACTGGGTTCCCTCTGTCTACCCTGCTGTGTGCGAGATACAGCGTGAAGATAAGAAGAAGAAGAATTTATATAAAAATTTATTATATTATGGATTTAGTACATTTAGTCACTTATTATTCTACAAATTCTATTATAATTATTAGAACTTTTTATATGTTTCAATATACTCATGTAAGACAAACAAAACTAATTTAATATAATAGGAGCGTCAGGGGAAATTTCACAATTCTATTTAATTTGATGAAGAGATAAAACACCACCACGCTGCAGCTCCATAATTGCGGCAAGGTTTTAAGCTGTGCTAAGTGAAACTTTATCTCGGCATCGGAGTCTGGTTAATTCGATTAAGGAGTTGTACCGCTTCTTGTGGATACTGTACATCGTCAGCTAAAGACTAAGCTGGACAAGACTTGACTAAACAGTCCTCAGCTAAAGTCCTACATAGCTAAGCTAAACTCCGACATAGTTCTATAAAGAATTTCAGTTTATTTTTAATGTTGTATATGAAAATATTGTGATTATATTGATGAGGCCGATTGGTTGTAGCGCAGTGCGGTTGTGAGTTCGTTTCCCAATCGAGAAAAGGAAATGTTTAATATTATCATTTCCTCGTCCTGGTAACGCGGCGTTGAGTTCCACCGCTCAACACGCAATGTCTCCAAATTTCGGCGGAAAGTGGAGAATAGAAGTGTCTTAATGGGAACAAAGTTTCTTAACTGTTTCTGAACACTAGGTTCCCAGGTTTGCCTACCTTGTTATATGCGGTATACAGCGTAAACCTCAAAAAAGAAAAGGATACACAAAAAAAAGGTATATTGGTGCTTTAGGCTTTAGCTTACATGATACAATGTATTATTTATACTTTACCTAAATATTTATTTTCGAAATGGAATTCACTATTACTTTTTTAATGAAATTGTGAAAGAAATGCTTGTAAATATACATACATGCCAGCGGTAAAAGATAATGTATTGCGTGGTTCACCAGACACTTTTAAATTTAAGCCAAACCTTACCTATTTTGCAATGTTTTAACAGTGAAAAGTGATGAGTGACTCTTTATATACAAAAATGAGGTAATAATAATATTGATATTGTTTCATAAAATGTTTGATCTTAATAATAAAACATTTTATATAACAGAGAATTGTATAATATTTAATAATTTATTATGAAGCTGATTAAATATGTAAGATGGTTCACTTTTGGGTATAAAGATGAGAGGTGTTTAATACACCTAATATGTTATAGTTATAATAATCAGCTTCACGCTGTATCCCGCACATTGTAGATTATAGGCAGAGGGAACCTAGTGTTAAGGCCCTCCGTTCCCCACTTCTGTTGCATTCTGGAGGCATTGCGTATTGAGTGGCAGAACTCAACGCCGCGCTTGTCCTCGACACCAGAGCGAAGAAATGGAAATATAAATTTAAGTAAATATTTCATCTCCTGGAGTGTGGATCGAACCCACAACCAGTCGGTTTAACAGTCACACTTTGTGCCCCTGCGCCACGACTGGCCTCAACATATAGTTACATATGATCTAATATTTAAATGGATGGAAAATTAGAAAAAAAAATAAACTATCAGCAATCATTCGATCGCTGCAATCACCAGAAACATTATAAAACATTAAATCGCCATTAATTAATGATTAATGCAAAAATAACATACCTTCATAATATATCGTACACATCTTAAAAATATTTAAAAAATATTATAAATTTTTATTCATATTCATTAAAAACTTTTTTGACGCTGTCTATATGTCTGTAGAGGCCAACTTGTCTAATAACTATATTCCAATCATTCAAAATACAAATGCGTTGAATATATTCATTAACATCCTTTTTATGCACGTAACATCATTCTATTACTGTCGCTTCTATAAATATGATCATTCATGCACTGTTAATGTTTGACATAAAAAAAATTCATGCCGATATTGATAGGAACATCAATGTCGGTACGACAGTAGTGACGAATGACGTTGAACAGTGCAAAAGAACATTACAAATTACAGGTAATAATAGTTT
>JAATLQ010033707.1:0-19019 GCA_013421005.1 Heliconius erato x Heliconius himera | reverse complement strand
GAAATCGTTGGCGGTAGTTTGATATAATAATTATGTCAACTGACAGACGAATGCCACCTCAGTCTACCCGTGACCACGGACTACTGCAAAGTGCTCGAAACGTCGGGTTTCCAAAAATGTATAAACATACAAAATATACGCGATTAATCCGGTTAAAATAGTTTTATTTAAAATTTAATTTATCATATAATTGACCATTATATTTGTAAATTTTATTTTTATAAAATATTACGTGATGTATTAAATATTTAAAATTAAAATTGATAAAATATTTCTACATAATATTATTAGTTATATTATTAATACCGTAAAAAATACAAAATTTTAAAAAATCTATTCAATAAAATTAATTAATAAAATATATTTTTGTTTTCAACGCATATAATTGTTTTTTGCTTTTTCCTAGTGTAGTGGAACCTAGTGTAAAGATACTCCGTTCTTCTACAAAAGCAGGCAAATGATGTTATTGTAAGCCAAAGTAAATATTTAAAACATAATAATAAAAAGAATAAAAATTAAACAAAAGTGAAATATCGATACACATATAATAAAGCCCACTATTAAATATTTCTTTGACGAAATAAACGACGGGAGGACAATAAAAGATCAGTGATTTTTAAATGAATTGTTCGCCTTTCGAGCAATTCTATTGTTATCTTGCCTTCGTAAGTCAGAGATTTAAATAAATGAAAGCTAAAATTCTAAAACATATTCTATACATATTTTACCACAATGAATAATTTAACGTTTAACGTTGATATTAAACGTAAATATGCATATATGAATGTTAAAATGCAGTGAATCTTCCTACAATGTAATTTATTGTAATAGCAGCGGGATAGTGGGTAATTCGTGTTTAGAACTCCTATTAAGACACTTTTCCATTTTTCGCAAAATTCTGGAGATATTGCATTTTGAGTGGCGGAATTCAACGCCGCGCTTTGCCTCGTTACCAGAAAATATTATACATTTCATTTTCCCGAGTGGGAATCGAGCCCACAAACTGTGGCGTTTACAATCGCACATGTATGCCCCAGCGCCACGACTGGCCTCAAAATATTGCCTCCTAATATATCGATTCCTTATAAAAAAATAGGTAGGTATAAGTTGTAAATCTAAACCACATCAATTACATTTAAAAGTAATTTAAATAGATATCTATCTATCTATATATGTAAAAATAAATATAAATAATAAAACAATATAGAAGCCAATTCTGTACATTAAAGATATAAAAAGAATATTCGATATCGAGGTAAAAGCGAAAGACTTTTTGTCTGTTAGTTTATGCGTCAAAAATATTGAAAGAAATAATTATTGTTGTGTATGATACGTGCTACATCTTTTGGATTTTTATTCCGCAGTTCAATGCGATTCCGAAAAAAAGGAGAGTTCGATTAAGTCTAATTACTTGAAATACTATAAACTACTGTAACAGTAAAATATAATATCTTTGCTATAGAACTCATAATATGTCCAAAAAAAGAAATGGTTTTAGAATATATACAGTATAGATATAATATCAGATAATATATAGTCTTGAGCCTTTTGGACACAATAGGTATTCTTTTTAGCCTCAGAGGTAAGATCACGCATGAACGCGCGGATTTAACTAAGTGATTACATGAATACCCATTGAATGATACTTGAGAATTTTTGTCGCTCTTTCATAAAAAAAATTAAGAAGAGCAGGTGTAAAATACGCCTCTATACACTTTCGGTAATAAAAGAAGTCCTTAAGCTCAACAACCTGTTATAAAAATAGAATAAAGTAATTTTATTAGAGCTCTTTAGTAAGGTTTTTTTTATGAATAATCGCAAATTATTGAATGCTCATAAGGTAGACATTTTTATATTTAGATTAGTAGATATAACTCAGTGTAAAGACACTCCGTTCTCGAATTTTCTTACCTTATCGAAAGATCAGTTAAACCAACACCATTGCGCTTATAATGTTCGCTTCATTAAAAAAAGTATTAACTTTTAAATGGACTCTAGTTAAATAGTTAATACTTTTTTAAATTCATCATCATCATTCATCAATTCATCTTCATTTAAAAAAGTATTAACTATTTAAATGGACTCCAGTTAAGTAGTTAATACTTTTTTTTAATTAAGCTCTTTAGCCGGATTAATCGCGTATATTTATTATACATTTTTGCAAACCTGACGTTTCGAACACTTTGTACCTAGTCTGTGGTCACGGGTACACAGAGGTGGCATTCGTCTGACTTACGTTAACATAATTATTACATCAAACTGCTGCCAATGATTTCTTAATTGCTGCTGCTGCTGCCCTTGCAGAATAAGATGACTTTATTTTGACCTCTGGTGTGGTGGGCTTGAGACTTCGAAGAGTTTATGGATCCACAGGTGGTAGAAAGCGTCCAGCCGTCCTCTCTATTGACATTAGGATGTTTTTGTATTTCAATAGCTTCACGGATCATTCTAGGAATATATTTGTGTATGCGGGTTTATCCACAGTATGCTCACACACAGCTGACTTTGATACACACCCATGCTTAATATCGGAGATGTGTTCGTTCACCCTACACCGATGTTTTTCTTTGTTACGCCGATGTATGATAAGCCACAGTCACAATCTAGTTTATATACGCCTGTACACTGTAAAGGAATATTACTTTTCACTGGTCTCAAGAATTGGCTCACTTTCTTGTTAGGCTTAAATATAGTTTTAATTAATGGAAGCTCTTCTTAAAATGTTACCTATCCTGTCTGTTACTCCCTTCACATTTGGTAGAAATGCCGGCTGTTTCTCTACGGTGGCTTGTTGGTCTTCTGATAACGCTGGTGGAAAACTGGTAGATTGTTCTGGTGAAGGGCATTCTTCACCTTTCGAAGCTCGTCCCCTAGGTGTTCAGTGTCGCAGAGCCCACCCACCACGGGCTCTCTGACACAAAGATTTGCCAAATTATGTGGGGTGGTGGTGAGATTTATCATTGAGGTATCTATTGGTGTGGTTGGGTTTCCTATATACTGTGTGGTAGTGTAGAATGATCAAAACGTCTGGTTTTCAAGAACTTATTATAATCTCTAATTAAAATAAAAGGATAGAAAAATCGAATCTGTACATGAAGGTTATAAATAAAATGAATTCGGTCAATATATTGCTTTTAGAAGCTAAAAATCCGCAGACAGCTGTCTGTCCGTTTCTTTGTTCTTCAATCACACAAAAACTACCGGACCGAAATGGATAATATTTTGTACGGTGATAGGTAAAAGTCTGGAAGTACATTTTTTGAGTTTAATCCCAGCCGTCATTATAGTTTCCCTAAAAAAATTATAAAAGGGAAAACACAAGTTACCTAAAATACCGATAACTACTTAATAGAAGATAATGAATTTTAGCATGGTAATAGTTCAAAAAGCAACTTATAGGATAGTTTCATCATGGAGTATAAAGTTATTTTACTAAGAAAAATAAAAAATTGATTCGATTTAATCAAATTTCGTCGATTACTCGCACGTAAAGTTTAATTATATAATTTTAATTAAAATTTTTAATCTTAATGGAATAAATCACTTATCTTCTTATTTTTTATTTAACCACAATTTAAAAGAAAGAAATATATAATTAATAGTTCTTTAGTGTAACATAAGCATTATCTTAAACCTCAATATTGGTAAATTAGAGAAGTATTTTCGAGGCCAGTTAGAGGCCAGTCGTGGCGTAGGGTACAAAATATGACTGTGAAACCGACTGGTTGTGGGTTCGATCCCCATTCGAGGAGATGAAATATTTACTTAAATTTATATTTTCAATTTCTTCGCTCTAGTGTCGAGGCAAAGCGCAGCGTTGAGTTCTGCCACTCAACACGCAATGAATCCAGAATTCGGCAGAAAGTGGCGAACGGAGTGTCTTAGAACTAAGTTCTTTCTGCCTACCCTGCTTGCAGCTGATTTAATAATACATAAGTATCTTTAACCGGATTAATATACAAGATTAATCCGGTTAAACAGCTTTGTTTAAAAATGTGTAATAATTGTAATCAAAGAACTTATTTGTTATTATTTATTTTTTTAGCTTCACGCAGTATCCCGCACACAGCAGGCAGGGGAAACCGGGGCGCTTTTTGCTAACACACTATGTTTCCATTGAGACATCTGCATTCCCCACTTTCTGCCGCATCTCTGGATCTCATCTCATCTATATATAGGATGCATTACGTGCTGAGTGGCGGAACTCAACGTCGGGTTTTACTAGATTTACCAGAGCAATGAAATGAAAATATTAACTATTCTAGTAGGAATTGAACCATTAACCTGTTACATTTACAGTCCATAGCGATCGATATAGGCGATAGCCTCAATATATAAATAATATTAATAAAATATATAGATAATTATATTTAAAAAAATCAGTAACAAGATTTGTCGAAGCGATTTCTCTTTTCAATTACGAAATGCAATAAGCGCTGAACCGTTTAGTTGCTATGGTGTTCTCTTATTGGCGCAATTTAAGAGAATTATTAGTATCGTTACGTTGTTTAATTTTATTCTCTCCGTAGCTTTTTTTTATTGTAACCTAAGAGCTTAAGCCAGTCAGCCAGCCCTTTTTATTTTAAGCGGCCAGTTGTGTCATCGACACAAGTATGTGACTGTAAACGGGACTGAGTGTGGGTTCGATCTCCACTCGAGACAATTATATATTTATTTAAATTTCTATTTTCATTTCTTCGCTTTGTTGTAGGGGCAAAGCTCAGCATTGAGTTCCGCAACTCGAAACGCATAACTTTCAGAATTCAGCAGAAAGTGGGGGACGGAGTGTCTTAACACTAGGTTTCGTCTGACCATCCTGCTGTGTGCGGTAAAAAAAAACTATTTTAAGCGGATTTTTTATTATACATTGTATACATATACTTTGTATTTAATTAAAAAAATATGCAGGAGAGTAAAAAAAATATTAAATTATTTATTAAATTATGAATATAAAAAAAATCTAACACATCTACATATACATGTAGATACGAGTATGGCTAAGTATAAATTAAATTAAGTATTATTAACATTAAGATACACTTACAGGCAATATTATAGAGATTAGATGTAATACGTGGCGCAGCGGCACGAGGTGTGACTGTAAAACCGACTGGTTGTGGGTTCGATTCCCACTCAAAGAGATGAAATATTTACTTAAATTTATATTTCCATTTCTTCGCTCTCGTGTCGAGGCTAAGCGCGGCGTTTAGTTCCGCCACTCAACATGCAATGCCTCCAGAATTCGGCAGAAAGTGGGGAACGGAGTGTCTTAAAACTAGGTTCCCTCTGTCAACCCTGCTGTTTGCGGGATACAGCGTGACGCTGATTTGATTTTTTAGATGTAATAAAAAATAAATAAATAAATAAAATAGATGTAATACAAGCGATAATTATTTCGGTTACATAGATAAAAAACTCAATTTTATTCTAAATGTTTGATATCTTTAATTAATTATCCATTTTTTTACTTCAATAAAATTTATTTTTGTGTTTACCTAATTCTTTGTATATTTTTTTCTGAGATTACCACTCTCATGTTTTTTATAGCTACACGCTGTATCCCGCAAATAGCAGGATATATAGAGGGGATCTGGGCAGCTAGTGTTAAGACACTCGAGCTATTGTGTCTTGAGTGGCGGAACTAACGGGGAACTAGAATATAAATATTGATTTATTAATGATAAGCGTCATTGCATGGAACCTTTTAGGTTTCATCAGCCAACTCGTGATGTAACTAGCTAGATTGGAAGTAAGGGTTGGTGAATACATTAAGATAATAATTAAATTTTAAATTGAAATTTAGAAAAAACTTGTTATTTTGTAAATTAAAAAAGAATAAGTTTAATCCAACTGTAACAAAACATTTTTTAAGATTTAGAATGGCTGAATCCTCGCTCTTCGATATAAATTCGATTGGTTTTTGTGTGTATTTTTTATCTTTTATAATTTAATGATTTACTTTCTTGTATGTTTCCCTTGAAAACAAATTTAAATTAATTTTAATGAAATAATTGTAACCAAATATGTGTATATATATGCATATGTATGAAATCATCAATTGAGAAAATTTTGAAAGTATTTTTGCTTTTAAATGTAAAATTGTAATTTTTTTTTTTAATTGCCGTTAATAACGTATATGTACAAGATTACGGACATATTTATACATATTATATACATAAGGTTTCTTATAAGCTAAGGTGATTTCTTCAATGACCTGCAAATCCTATGAAGAGATCGTATCTCCACACCATTCGTTTTTACTATAATTGTAGCAATGCTAATGTTTCGTCATCTCATCAATACAGCTTAGGTACTGGTTATTCTGTGATTGGCAGCAATACGCCTTCCCACATACATTTCGTATCTTCCGTCTCTACTAGTTTTATCCATTTCTACAATTTCTTTAACAAAAGCAAAATAAAAAAGAGAACGGAATAATTTGTCACTATTGGTTCTCTCCGCATACCCCACAAAACACGTATGCCTAAAGTAAAAACAGTTTATTTTGTATAGTATAATATACGACGATTATTTTATTAGATAGACGAAAATTTAAAGCTGTTTCTAAAATATAGACTAAAACAAGGTATTTGTAGATTATTTTAAGTTAAACTTATTGCAGCTCAGTGTGGAATTTAAGCTTCGAATGTGTAAAAATGTTCCGGTCCCCGAGCAAAGACTTGAATGTACAACGTTCTTTGAGAACTAAAATTATAACTGGTGTCAAAATAATTTTTAGAGCAATATTTCGTTGTATACAGATTTCAAGTTTACTTTTAGAAATTTATTATATTATATTTTTCCTTTATGTTATTTTTATCAATATAAAGTTTTATTATCACAAATCAAAATATTTTTATGTCATACATATGAATATTCAAACTAGTATGCTAAATAGCTTTATATTGTATCAAAATTGTCCAACATTTTTATTCTCTATTAATTTTATCAATTAAGAGGCAGAGATAAGATAATAAATCTTTTTAATTTTTTAACCTTCATTATTTTACTTTATTAACCTTTTATATTGAACATAGGAGATTTAGTTCGGAATAACATGAAAAACTGAAAAAAAATAATATACAGTGAAAGATAGTCAGGAGACTTATAGCTATCACTGGGAAGGTTACAGGCAAGGATATCCTCCCTCCACCACCAGTAAGTGGGTGTATTCATATGTATAAATGAAAAAGAACTATGTCCTATTTATCCAAAAAATAAAATAAAAAGGTGACTAAATATATGGTTTCTGTAATTCCTCGAAGACTATGTTCCTTTGATTATTTTTAAAAGTAGACGTAATTTTGTATTAGACCCTAGACTGATTAAAGTAATAATCAATTTTCTAAATATTAAATATAAATAAAGTTGATATTGGATTTTTTTCTGTTTCATTAATGTTAATGAACAAATTCTTAGAGTGATTGTATTGTATTTGTATTCTTTATTTAAAACAAATATACCATAAAATATATACCACAGATCTAATAAATATTAATAAAATAGGTGCATTAGATAATTCTATAAAAATATTTGCTTTTGAAAAGGTATCTTAAGGTCTCATTCTAAGAATTAAGCCACGTCAGTCGCACAGGGTTAAACTGAGTCATGACGGCGTCAAGAATAAATTGAGCTCTATAATATTTTATACTGTGAAGCTAAATACTAAATGTAAAAGTGTCATATGATTATTTATAAAACCATAGAACTTACGTCACTAACGATGTTCCCATATTAATTAAAAGGGACAACTAATCCATCACGCTCCCACATTTTCGGACCTGACCCTGACATTTACACAAAAATGTTTGAAACAAAATTTTCTACTGAAAAGTTGTAAAATTTGAAAATCATTCTGTTAACAGAATGATTCATTTTTTTAAAATATTACGAGCATTTTAGTTACGCTATTTATTGCAAGATAAAGCAATTAAGAAATATTTTGCTGTGAAAAATTATAAATAAATATTTATTGTTTATATAAAAAAAATTATAACATTAAAAATGTTTACTTTCGTAATAAAAATTCAAGAAAAGCCTTTTTTTCGTATTTAATTAATTTGTTTTTATTAGTTCACTTGTTAAATAAAACGATGCTTCATTGAATATCAACAGGAATACTGTTTACGCTATTGCAATCTTCTCCTGTTTTTTATCCGACAGCGCGATACAAATATAATGTGTGTCAGTGAATTTGTATGTATGTTTTAGATAGATACATAGATAAAACTCTTTATTGCATACATAGAGGAAATATAACATTTTACAAGAGAAATAGGAATACCTACATAAAATTACAGAAAAAATAAAATAAAAAAAAAAAACATTTTGCGCACAGAGGTAGTATGCAAAGGCGACCTTATCACTATTAATGATCTCTTACAGGGTTTTAATGTTTTATTTATTTGGTTTTATTTATATTTGTTTATATTTTAGTATTTACAGGTCAGAATCTTTTGAATATTTTCACATCGTCTCTAAGAAATAATAGGTGCATAAAAAATGCTTTCTACTTAATGATACATAATATTAATTTGTCTGTATAAATAAAAATAATAAATAATTTGAAACAAATTTATCAATGCTTGTAAATTGATATAACAAAAACAAAAACTCGTCGTGACATTGATCAATGTCGGTGATCACAGTTACACGTAGTCATTAGTTCAGAATTGTTTTGTTCTAGAAACACCGATATTCTGAAACTGAATGTGTTCCATTGTGTCATTAATCTTTGCAAACTTCAAATATTGTATCAAACCCTACCAATAATAAAAAAGTATTTTTTACATTTCTTTTGTATTGTTCCACACTTAAAAACGAAAAAATATTTTTAGAAAACTTAAAAATCTGAACGTAGCGGGATTTGAATATGCGCCTCTTGACAACAATGAATGTGCCCTGACCAACTAAGCCATACGTTCTCATCGGGCCACGTTGAAATTCTTATGCTTATTATAAGTTACGCTAGCAATAAAAATAAGTTGTAACAAGTATTGAAATTCTTATAGAATTAACCCTGCTGTGTGCGGGATACAGCGTGAAGCTGATTTATTTATTTATTTTATATAAAAATACGTATTTACAGTTTATAAATATTATATAATATGAGTCTATTTAATGTCTTACAATAAAGATAATCTGTCAAGATATTTAATTAATTATCATAAAGATATTAGACAGTAACAAAATATGAATTATAAACTATTTGTACGATTGTCGGAGTTCATTGACCCTATGTTTTACGAATAACTGATACTTGACTTCGCTGTTACTAATATGCTTGGCTAGGCAAATTGCTATGGCCTTTTATTGTTAAACTGCGATCGACGTTGTCTCGCGGTGTGCTTACAATGCATAAACGATGCTTGTATGGTATTGGAAATACATCTATGTAAAACAGTTTGTATGATGAGTAGGTGTGGTTCTATTTTATGTTCTGGAACTCCGGTGTATGTAGTAGTGTCTGCCCGTCTCGTACGGGTGTGTGGTGCTATTTTGTGTCCTGGAACTCAAATGTATGTAGTAGTGTCCGCCTATGAGTCTAACAACTTGTTTTAATGTAGAAAACAAATGAGACACGACAGTGGGGTGTGTACCGTGCGTTTATTTAACATATCGGCCGCTTTGCGATAGTGTGTTCAATCCAACGACTTATATTGATCTTACAAATCAATCAACGTCACGAATCACCATTCCAATACAATCTTAATAAAAACAAGCGTAACCAGTACGTTAAGAAAGATCATACACGAACGTCCCGAAGGGTTCAATAAAAACTGCTGCAACCACGGTCTGGTAGGAATTCACGGTGTAGGGGCGAGGCGGTGCCTTTGCGCTTTCTTCCTTTTATTATACCTAAAGATTCTACACAGTTATAGTAGAGAGGAAGATAGGACGTCTTCGATTTAAGCAGATAGACTATGACATGTTATTTATCAAAATATATTTTATTTGTAAGTATATTAAATTTATGGTACATTTTATATTAATACTGTTACCTCTGAATTTCTAAAAGATCTTGGATTACTTACGATCACTACGAAAGGGATCTAACTATATTAGACGTATCACGAGCCATACTAAGATATTAAAATTATTATTTAAATATTTTATTGAGTAGAGTGGGGAGTCAGCTACAGTGTGTACTGAACATAGATCTCGAATCATAAAACTATTTTTATTTTTGACGACAATAAAATCAGTAAATTTGAAAAAGTTGTAGTACGTCGGAATTTTTCACCAAATGTGAATTCAGACTTGGGCTAAGTCAAGTTAAAATGTCATGTAATGGGTCGGTCTCGATTTCACCGACAAAAAAATTGCAATCTATATGGGTGCTGAGTTCTGTGTGCACTCGAGATAAAATTCAAGCTCTAAATGCGACTTGATAATTTTATACTATCACTCTCCAAAAAAAAAAAAAATTGTTTGTATAAAATACACATTATCCAGTTTTCCTTTTTAACTTGGCTGGATACGCTAGCGCTTGGCCTGAATACGCTTCTTTTATACTGTTTTTATAATGAAATTAAACAGAAATATAGAATTTTTATAAATAAGCAGATATATTATCAAGTTATCAGCATTACAAAGCACGTAGCGTACGTTGTCATAAATATAACTTAGTAATAAGTTTACGTTTCCTCATAAATAAGAGTTAGTAGAGATTCACGTCCCCGATATAGTTCGTTTAAATTCGATAAAGTATAAATGTGACAGAGTAAACTCTATTTGTGGCCAGATAGTTTATATATTATAGAACACCGATAACTTGGCTCCCGTTTATGTCAACCGGCTCGAAGATTTATAGTTCAAACATTGCAGTATGTTAAAATTAGTCAGAACAAAATCGATATCGATTTTGTTGTTTTGTGCGACGCATTGTAATATTTTTTGTCTAGCCTTTATTTTATTTACGAATACTAGCTGCCGTTTGCAACCTTGTTTGAGTGGATTAACTATATAATTGCTTCGATTTTTGTATCTTTATCGATTTTATTTAGTTTATAGCTAACAAGACAAAATTTCTAAAATTTTACATAGGAGGAAAAAGGTGATTCGTCCGTGTGAAAATTAAACTCACAGATGGTTATCTGATTGACACCATCAGTCAGACGCTATCCTACTTCGCTAAGACGACCTCAATTTTCATTTTTTTTAATTTGTCAGTGAAAACGAACCGCAATAAACGACTTTTAATAATGTGCCATTGCCTTCCTTTGTTGTGATATTTGTAAATAATTGTAAATGTATTCATAATGCGTGATACAATAACTATAATATCTTTGAAACCTAAAAATAAGTGCTAAGTGTTGAATTGTCCATTGAGACAAATGGATGTTGGTATTAAAGATGCATTTATTAAACTAAATTTAAAAAAAATACATCTCGAGAGTAATTACTTTTAATATTACAAGCAAATTTATGTATAGCGGATTTTAAAATTACAATAGACAAAAATCACAAAAAATTTATTATGACTATTAATATCATTTATATTTTGAACTTAATACCATGAAACCTATTTTGATTTTAGTAATTTTTTTTACGAACTAAAAAAAAAGGCTTATCGTAATAAAAATGGTAGTAAATCTTCATAGATACAAATGTAGACAAAAGACTACTCGTAAAAAATAAAGTTTGAAATATTAAATTAGCAAGATACAAAGGAACTACTGGATTTTATATATATATATATATATATATATATATATATATATATATATATATATATATATATATATATATATATATATATATATATATATACTAATACTATAAATTAATAGGTATACATTTTTTTATAATTTATCATATATATGTAAATTATATTATAAATAGCTGTAGAATACAGCCTTAGTAAACACTATATTGGTAATTATACTAGAGACATAAACGTGGCTTCGCTACATTAATATATATATATATATATATATATATATATATATATATATATATATATATATATATATATATATATATATATATATATATATATAACGAATAAATAGAATATTTACTCACAACACGCAATGCCTCCAGAATTCGGCAGAAAGTGGGGAACGGAGTGTCTTACCACTAGGTTCCCTCTGCCTACCCTGCTGTGTGCGGGATACAGCGTGAAGCTGATTTATTTTAATAAGGAATAACTATTAATTACTAGTACCGGAGTGTAATAATATTAGGTTTCCAGGTTCCCTCTGCTTTTGTGCGGGAAACAGCGTGAAGCTAATTACATATCATTAATGCGATATTGCTGCATTCAAAAATAATGTAGTATGTAGTAAGTAAAAAATATCATAATGATAATGGAAAATTATATGTAACTCCTACAAATTATAAGGGAGCTTTTGCTCGTAGCCTCTTGAATTAATTAAGAGACTCTCAATATGGACATCATGGTCATAGTCACTTATGCTTTAGTCAAGATTCTGATTATTATAAGTCGTTATGTGTATACTGTATATATTAATAATAAAGATATACTAGTTCGTTAGTATAAATTGCCGTAATGTTTATAAGCAAAATATTTCTCGGGTTAGTGCTAAAACAGAACTGGCCTATCATCTTCTATGTGTTTAAACCTTCTGCTTTTCATGTATAGCTAAAAATATATGTACGTTAGGTATCAATAAATAATTTACAAACATTTTTGATAACGTGAGAAATTCAATAACTTTTCAAACTCAAATATTATATTATTTTAATTAATTCCATGGTAGGTGATCCACTCAATTGTACACATTAAATTTTTATGTAGTTAAATGATGATTAAATAAGATTTAGGTATACATTTTTTTATAATTTATCATATATATGTAAATTATATTATAAATAGCTGTAGAATACAGCCTTAGTAAACACTATATTGGTAATTATACTAGAGACATAAACGTGGCTTCGCTCGCCTAAATTTAGTTTTATATTGTAGCTGTAGGATAATATATTTTAATTTATTTTTTTCATATAGAGTATCCTATGTCCCATCTAATACCTATAAAAATATGTATGCAAAGTTTCATGATAATCGGTTGAATAGTTTTGGAGTGAAAGCGTAACAAACATACATTCACATTTATAATATTAGTATGATAATGAAAAGGAAAATTGTGGGTGAACAGTATGTTCATGTTTCAAATATTGTTTTATATTTATTTTTTTGTGTTAAGCTGTCACTATCTTGACATAAATTGAGGGCTATATTTCATAAAGGCAACGTAAAATATAGTAAATAAAGTGCACAAAAAGGCATCCTACAAATGTGACACTGAGCGATGGTGTGGACATTACCGCTGGCCATTAGTAAGCCTCTGCCTTGTTTCACTAACAACATGTAACACTAAGATGGGCTTGATTTTTCTCTACATTTTAGTAAATTTTCAATATGCACTATATTTTTGTATCACTATTAACGTGGATTCTGTCCTGGATTCTAACCTATATATAATTTATCTAAACGCTTTATACCATTTATTATAAAAATGGAGGCAAAAGAATTTAAATCAACAACAAACGAAGTTAAGCGCGGCGTTGAGTTCTGCCACTCAACATTCGGCAGAAAGTGGGGAACGGAGTGTCTTAACACTAGGTTCCCTCTGCCTACCCTGCTGTGTGCGGGATAAAGCGTGAAGCTAAAAAAAAAGATCAACAACAAATTATTCATTTACCCAAGTAGGAGTCGAATTTACAATCGTTGCGTTTAAAGTCGCTGACACAGACGCTGTTGTACTACATTCAGATGGCTTCTACGTCGTTTTAAAAGAAAAATAAAAATATTTAAGTATCAAAAATTATGGCATGAATTAAAAAAAAAAACAGTGTTCAACACTCGTAACATAATGCCTAGTGTAAGTTACAAGTGACTTACATAATGAAATCACTTCATTCATCGTTGACGGCGGCTTGTAAATTTCAGTTTTTGTATGTTTGAATAAAACGTTTTTGAATACATTTTTAAAATATAAATATGTTAAAGTTAGTGAATAAATTGAATGCTTTTTACAATAGTGTTTACAGCATTTTGTTTTTAGCAGCAGTTTACACAATAGTAGAAATATACGACATTAATATCTATTAGAAATATAGTAATAATAATAAATAGATAGATAGATAAATAGATAGATTCTTGTTATCTTAAGGCATAATATAGCTAATGAAAGAGATGGTATGGAAAAAAGACGAATAAATTATTAGATGTGATGGATGACAGAGATTTGGATGTTGTTTGTGTGACTGAGACCAAGCGAAAGGCCGATGACACGACTGATTTACCGGGCACGGGTTGCGTGTAAGTAAAGTCAATTAAAAAAAACACCTCACATTTTCACTTTGTTGTTTGAACATGGAAACGAAATATAATTTTTTCTTTTGTTGCCATATGCATTATAGTTGCCAGATGCATTAACATAAAATCTCCACGAACACAAACGATTCCCATAAGAATAAATGATTAAATAACAATAAATTGTAGTATATTATTTTTTACAAACTAAAGCTATTCAATCTACTATAACAAAAAAAAAACAACAAACGCTTTACCAGCTCTATCAAATAGTTCTCATTGATGCTCTAAAAAAACATTAAACGTATAACGTGCCGAGCGTGTTTTAATTGAGCTTTCCAATAGCTTTGCAAATAGTTTAAATATTTTATAGTTATAAAAAAAATGTTTTCAAAATTTAAAAGCAACAAAATTATTTTTAACCGACTTCTGTAAGAAAAGAAGGTTATCAATTCGACTGTATTTTTTTTATTTTTGTTACCTCAGGACTTTTGACTGGGTAAACTAATTTAGATTTTTTTATTTGAAAGCTAGTGCTTCCTGTGTGTTCCCATTTTTTTGGTCCATTTATGTTAATGATATCTATGAGAAAATCACATAAGTCTTAAATTTGCATTAGGTATATACGCGACAAATGGATTAATAGCTCAATATCAGGCCAACCGATTCCGATGTTTCTTTTTTTATTTGAAAGGATATACTTCAACGATAGTAGTTTGGTGAGAGTTTAGTCTGGTTCTAATTATGGGACCCGGTTGAAATTGAACAAGTTTGTGTTTTTTTAGTAACAAATATAATTGTGCTGTAACAGTTACAAGGAAAACCATTGTTAAAATCATCGTTGCTTCTTCTTCTGTTTCTTTTCAACCAACTATTAATAAGAGGATGTTTTCATTTTCAACCGACTGCAAAAAAAGAAAGAGGGAGGGAGAGGGAATTGGGAACAATTCGCCCGAATATTTTTTTATGTATGTTCTGGTCAATATGCCGAAATGTTAGTTTGCACAAAAATAAAACCTAATTAAGATTGAGGTTCTACACACGACTGACACTGACTTCAAAATTATAAAACATATGTATTATTGTTTTTTAAAAGCAATTTCTCGGTACAAATAGTATCGATGTGACCTACTTTTACTAAGCACCTCAGGATACTGCGGTAAGAGTCGACAGGGGAACCTTTAATAATCGCGTTGGAAGGTAAGAAAATATGTAGTTAATGTAACTATATTTTTTATGTATTTTGTATGACAAATTTCTTATTTTTTTACCGGAACGGAAAAGGCGGTATTCCACATCTTATGTCTTTAAGTCCTCACAAAGATAATTGCGGCTGACGAATAGTTAATAACTTAATTTCATACAGATAGACGGACAATAAAGTGAAGTAAGAAAAATTATAAAACATGCGTAATTATGAAAATTTATGCGTGCGTTTGTCGCTCCATTCTATCTGACTAGCCCGATAGGGATAAAGCGTGAAGCTATTTTAGTTTAGTTTACTTTACGATGTTATTTTACAGTAATACCTAATACGTATTTCTCGACATCAGCGACAAAAGAATAGGATATCTATATGTGTGCTGAGTTCTGTGTCTACTCAGGATAAAAATTCAAGCTCTAAATTGGACTATATTTTACTACCACAGACCAAAGGAATGGTTCGTATAAAATACACATGTCCAGTTTTTCTTTTGGCTTGCTTAACTTGGCTGGATACGCTAGCGCGTATCTTGAATACGCTACTTTTATATTGTTTTTAAAATTAAATTAAACATAAATATAGAATATATAAATAGGCAGCGATTTTGTCAAGTTATCAGCATTGCCATTACAAAGCACGTACCGTACGTTGTGTCATAAATATAACTTAGTAATAAGTTTACGCTTCCTCATAAATAAGAGTTAGCAGAGATTCACGTCCCCGATGTAGTTGCGTTAAAGTTCAATTAAATATAAATGTGACAGAGTAAACTCTATTTGTGGCCAGACAGTTTATATATTATATTGAACTCCGATAACTTGGCTCCCGTTTATGTCAACCAGTTTGAAGATTTATAGTTCAAACAATGCAGTATGTTAAAATTAGTCAGAATAAAATCGATATCCGTTTTGTGCATAGCATTGTAATATTTTTTTATTAAGTCTTTATTTTATTTACTAGTTGCCGTTTGCAACTTTGATGAACTAAGTTATTGCTTCCATTTTTCTATGTTTTTAAATTTAGTAGTAACATTTCGAAAATAACAGAAAGATTATCAAGAAATATGATTGCATTTTAGAAACAAAATTTCTAGATTTTTACAGAGGTGGAAAAAGGTAAAACATTCCTTCGCGTGAAAATTGAACTCTCAACCATCCCCTAAGTCAGACGCAAGGCTACTGCACTTCACTTCAATTTTTAATGTTCTTATATGCAAACGTACCACAATAAATGACTCTTGCTAATGTGCCTTTTTCTTATTTCTTACTTTTTCTTATTTCTTACATTTTGGCTAGTCTATTATGTTATGTTATGATTTTATAATATTAGAATGAATGAATTTGCAAATATATTCATTATGCACAATAAATGAGTATTATACTCATATTATATTTGAATCCTAAAAATAAGTTCTAAGTGTTTAGTTGTCCCTTGAGAGAGGCGACTCTTAGTATTAAAGTTTTTGTTTTTTATTAAAGATTTTATTAAACAAAATAAATATTATATAGCGTATTGTGAGAGTAATTACTGTTAATGTTACAAATAAGTTTATGTATAGCGGATTTTTAAATTAAAATAGACAAAAACCACTCCAAATTTATTGTGACTATTACTATAATTTAGATTTTCAAAGTCCTAATAACATGTTCAAACATGTTCACAGAGAAAATAATGTATGAAATCTAATTTGATTTCAGTTATTTGTTTTACAAACTTCGTATTATTATAGAAGGTCATAATAAAAAAAACGTTTATCGTCATAAAGATGGTAGTAAATCTTCACAGATACAAATGCCCACCATTTTATTCATGTGGTAGATAAAATGCTATTCTTAAGAAATAAAGATTGAAATAAAACGAGTGTATTAGTAAGTTGAGGCCAGTCGTGGCGCAGGGGCACAAAGTGTGACTGTAACGGTTGTGGGTTCGATTCCATTTCCATTCAAAGAAATAAAATATTTATTTAAATTTATATTTCCATTTTTCTATTTCGTTTTCGCTCTGGTGTCAAGACAAAGCGTGGCGTCGAGTTCCGCCACTCAACACGCAATGCCTCCATAATTCGGCAGAATTTCCCTCTGCCTACCCTGTTGTAAGATACTAAAGAAGTACTTAGATGTATGTATAAATAGATAGTAACGAATAACTATTATTTTTTACATAAAAATTGCCTACTTATTTACATAATGAAAATTTCCTATTAACATATTTAAAATGGGGTACGGCAGTGTCTTAATACTAGATTTCTAGGTTGCCTCTGCCTTTGTGCAGGGTACAGCGTGAAGCTATTTACAATAGTATTAATGCAAAGTCTAAGGTCTAAGATTTACTATGAAACACCATCGAATTACTTTAAGCGTGTCCGCTGCAAAAATAGTTAATTATATGTTAGTACGTTGTATGACAAAAAAGTTAAATTTTACTAGTTCTAAAAAAACCGTGACACCGTATCTATCTTTTTCTTATAAATAAGTGGCAATAAGGCATCCTGTGACAAAAAATTGTAAGATAATATGTCATCGATTTTTATTATATATAGCATAGCATGTAATTTTCACCTATATTTTCGAGAGAATTTAAAATTAAAATAATTCAACGCTCTGTTTACGGCCGCAAGCCTAAATACGAGTCCCACGGGGGACGACCTTGCTGTAAATGACGTCCTCTCATATAGTCACGTGTTGCTTCACTTTCTCAGAATTATGAAAATAAATTGTTCATGATTGACATACAATCTATCTGTTGACAAGTGCAGCATAATAAATATAATAAAAGTATTATAGGTGATATGCGGGCGAAGCCGCGAGTGGACCGCTGGTACATTAATACAGTTGTCAGGTACATATATACATTTAATTATAACAAAAAATATATATCATAATCATAATGGAAAAATATGTCACGCCTCTAAGTTATAAGGGAGCTTTCGCTCGTAGCCTCTTGAATTAATTAAGAGACTCTCAATATGGACATTATGGTCATAGGCACTTATGCGTCAGTGTATACTGTATATATTGGCAATAAATCTAACATATAGGGGAGAGGGGGGCACATTCGAACGATTTTTAAACTTTGTGTCATATCTAAAAATTCTACAGTTTTTAACTTCTTTACTATTTCACAATGCTTAGTCCAACTATTGTGCCACACAATCGTAGCATCATATGTAGAAAAATATATAAGATAAAGGTGCAATATCAACTTTAGTAGCAGTAGTCAAATGTTCAAATCTGCCCCCCTTCCGGGGTAGCTTTGAACATATATGGGGCAGTTTTGAACTATCATCGAATTTAATGAAATTAAAAGGCTTTTAAGTAATTTTATTAATAAACTTAACATTAGAAACGATGGAGATCAAATATCAGTACTATGTTAACTTAAAAAAATAATATACCTAGTTTAATATTGCGATTGTACTAGTATTAGTGTTAAATAACTTTAATATTATTAATAGACTTTAAAAAACTTAAAAAAAACAAAAAAGTAGCTTTGGCTTCGTAGAAGTAATTAACATTAGGGGATCAATCATAG
>JAATLQ010033706.1:0-18989 GCA_013421005.1 Heliconius erato x Heliconius himera | reverse complement strand
TCGCCGCGGTGGCGGCGCTACGGGGTCGTACATGATTCGTTGTTTGCGAAACGTTGCTCGAATGCGGCACGACGGCACTGACCGGCGGTAGAGGCGCTCCCTCGCCGGCCGCGGTCGTGCGCCTCTACTTACTTTAGAATTTGTATATTTATAATAATTATACTAGTGAACTAAATTCATATTAATACTTTAAGTTAATAAGTAAATCTTACGACAGAGTTTACGGTCCCTGGTTGCTTCCTGTCCTGTGGCGCGCTAGTCGGACGCGGGCGGGGGCGAGTCGGGAGGCGGCGATTCACCGTCGCGCACGCACGCCGATTCCTGATGCTTATTGAGGTAGCTCTTGAGGGCGAAAGTTTTATGACAACGCAGGCATTCGAAGTTTTTATCAGCTGAGTGAGTCTGCATATGCGCGCGTAGGTTGGAGCGGTCAGCGAACGCCTTGCCGCAGTGCGCGCAGCCGTAGGGCTTCTCCCCCGTGTGGGACCGCAGGTGACCTTGCAGCAGCCACGGCCGCGAGAACAGCTTGCCGCACACGCCGCACACGTGCGACAGCTGGTGCGTGAGCACGTGCATGGCCAGCGCCGGCATGGACACGTACGCCTTGCCACATTCGCCGCAGCGCTTGGCCGCCACCGAGTCCAGGCTGCGGTGAGTTTGTTTGTGTCGCGAAAGATTTGAGGACGTGGCGTACCGCTTGCCGCACTCACTACAAGTGTATTTAGATTTGTGTTCCGGTTGCTGGGCGCTCTCGATCGGGGCGTTGGCGTAGTTGCGACGTTTGGACCGGCCGTCGCTTACGAAGAAGGCATCGTATGTATAGGCGATGGTCTCCTTCGGCCGTTCCGAGTTCTGCTCCTGCGGGGGCTCGGCCTGTGGAGGCGGAGGCTCGGGTGGCGGCGCTGGATCTGTCTGCGGCGGTGTTGTTAGGAAAACAGCGTGTTGACTCAAGTCGAGTATAGCATGCGCCGCGTTGAGGTCCTCCTCGGCACGGTGTAGATACGCGCGGTCCCCGAGGCAGTAGGGACGATAGATATCCTTCTTCTTAGGCGGTAGAGACAGAAGGGTGCCCGTGCTGGAGTAGCACAACGAATTGGACTTGCCGCTCGCCGGTGGCGGAGGAGAGGAGACAGGCGAAGATTGGAGTTGCACTTGGAGAAAAGGCGGATCTGTCGAGTCGGAGGCGGAGAGGTGTAGAAGTGCATAGGAGAGAGGCTGAGTCGCCGGCTGAGATGGGCCGGGGGGAGCCGGGCTCACCTCACTTGGAAGTTGTGCGGTGAATTGTGTGGAAGGCTGCTCCTCTGTGTAACCTGTACAAACAAAATATTAAGGGTTATTTTTTATTTTTAAATGTGTTTTTTTAGGTATTTGTAATAGCTATTATGGAGAGGTCTGTTCCCGATATAAGAGGCCATTCCAGTATTACGTAAGTACTATAGAGAGGTGGGGTGTCTTTGATTTGCTTATTTTTGATGACATGAGGGTGGGGGGATCTGATGGCGATGATGTTTTCACCAGCAGAAGTTATTTTTTTTACACATATTGTCCACGAGTGTTCGCAAATTGCACCGTATATAATTTGTAGATTTGAAGAAACTATTTGTTATTAATTCAACATACAAATACATAAAATAACACATAAACAAAATAAACATGCAGCAACATGTATATTAAATTAATACGTAATTCAAGGTCAAGCGAGAAATCTGTATTTAGATTTCTTTTTTCTAGAAATTTAAACTAGTTTGTCTTCCGAAGAATATATTCTATTGTTCTTAAATGATAGATGCAGTTAAAGCATGAAAAATATTCCATTATTCTTTGTTAAAAATAATACTTCAAAAATAAACTCATTGTATACCAATAATATTTTAATACATTAATTAAAAATAATATTAATTTTTATTATCTTAATACAAGCACTCCTAATGGCAATCCACATAATATCTATGCATGAAAAGGAAACGCACTTTTGGAAATTCCCATAAATAAACAATAGGTTCAGTATTCGCTTATTAGCAGTCTTGCACTAAAAGTCAACAGATTGGGATGGGGGCCGGTTTGTTTCTCTTCTGGTGATGCTAATAGTTGTACCGCTGCTCTTGCCGGTTCATGGAACTCATGGCATGGAACATTTTATTCTCAGCACTGTAGAGCAAATCGAGGCAAGTCACAGCCGTTGGGAACTCATCAGTTTTGAGCCCTTTCAAAGGCTGTACCAGTCAACTTTAGCCAGCCTTCGGTTCTGCCATTACGCACAGAAAATGACACCTGGCCCATACGGCGAAAGAGAAAGCTGACCTCCTGGGCGCTCTCTGTGCCTCAAACTCAACTATGGATGACCGAAGAACAACGCCGCCGACCATTCCGTAGTGTTAGTGCTCAATGCCTGAGAAAAAAATTCAACGACAGCTATTAAGCTGTTAGGCGAGCTCTGTCTTTATGAGACATACACAAGTCGAGCGAACCAGATGGCATATCTCCAATAGTGCTCCGATCATATGCTCCTGAAAACTCACCGGTGCTCGCGTCTGTTTCGGTACTCTAACTCAGTCAGCGTAGTCCCAGCGCCTTTATCAGGCTATTGTAATCACCTCCCTGCTCTCAAAATTGATGGAGAGCATAATAAGGCCGGCTTTTGGTTTATCTGGAGGATCACCGATTGATTAAAGACCATCAATCAATGACTTTCGCCATGGTCACTCTACCGGTGATCTTTTCTATTTTACCTAAGCCACCGCTGAGCTGTGCCTATCGAATACAAGGTAGAAGGCCTGGTATTTAGTCTGGACATGGCAAAGGCCTTTGATGTAGCTTGAGGCGCTCCTTGCAAAATTTCCATTTTACGAGCTTCCCGACAATTTATGCAAGTGGATCGCCAGCTTTCTTGTTAGATATGTTAGAGGATTCTAACATACATTGCTATGCAGATGATAGCACAGGTGACGCTGTATTCTCCAGATGCTTTCTTTCTCGGGAAAAGGTCGGCCAGCGCCGAAATAAACTTATGTCTTCTATTGAGAGATGCCTTTCGGGAATGTTTCTTTATGGGGTGAAAGGAACTTTGAGCGTTAACCACTAAGAATAACCCATTTGTTGTGTCACTAGTTTTACAGAATACTAGTCTTAAAGGCAGTATAAGCATATTAGGCTTTAGCCATTTAGTGTGACTATCAGTATCGCGATCATTTCTAAAGCAAAGCCAAGTTGGCTTCAAAGAAACAGGGGGTCAAAGAAACTTGGAAGGCTGATACAGTTCTTCACACCAAAACACTGATTGGTCCTGTATAGGATCCATCCTAGGCCACATATGGAGTAATGTTCTGGGCTGGTGCAACTTAGTAGAAGCTTGACCCGCTTAATCCAATGATTTGTGCCTGGGGAACTGTTTATCGATATACCTGCTGTCAAATTTTCTAATAATTTGGTGTTAAAGGATTGCTACCTTTGATGACATGGGAGACGTGTGAGTTAAACTTTGTAATAAATCTGCTTACGTAATACCGCAACGGCCCACGTAGGTAGAGGTGGTATTAAGTCATAATATTTAATTTTGTCGTTTTAGACCTTTATAGAATTATAAGAAGAAAGAATTTCTTATCGCATCGCTAACTAAAAAACATAAGTGATTTAGATATTCATTTATACCCTAAATACTTGTGTGAGTCTTATCTATACTTCTATACTAATATTATAAAGTAGAATATTTTAAGAATTTGTTTGCTTATTACGTTTTATTGCATTACGCTACAACCTATAGGAGCGGAGAAATAATATAAAATAATGAAATAACGGGAGAACTAAATAGCTTCGTAAAAGGATAAAGCTACGCAAAATCCATGTGTGACGGAATTGCTCGCATTTAAAAGATCTAAAAAAATCTCGATGACAGTATATATCTGTCTCCTATATATAACCTACAGTAACCACTTTAATTTTTTACAAATTACAAGGAAATGAAAAGATTTTTTATAAATTATTGTGCCAGTCGTGGCGCAGAGGTACAAGCGTACGACTGTAAACGCGACAGGTCATGGGTTCGATCCTCACTCGCGAAAATGTAATATTTTCTTTTTTTCATTTACAGTCCATTGGACGGGACATGCAGACGGACCCATAGACAAACATTTACGGATAAATTGTGCAAAATATTTAACATATATAAAATCATAAAATAAATAAATAGTTTGTAAGTAAAAAAAAATTGTGATAAGAATTCATCATGTAACCATTGGATTTATTATGCACTATAAAAAAATGTTTTAGGTCTCCTTTATAATGTATGAAAGAGAGCAATCGTTTTTGTATTATCAATACAATATTCACAAAATTAAAGTACCATCCGATTCGAGTGGAAATGGTAACATTTGTGAATAAAGCACCCGATAGCGGCGATCGACGTTCAGCTTTAATTAAACGAATAGTAGTGGAAAATTGAGTTCTGCCACTCAATTTATTCAAACATAGCGCGAAGCTAACAAGTTGCAAAATCGATTTTCAGGAGAACAATTGCAGCACTCAGTTCAGTTCGGTTACAGCACTAGCTTCAAACAATTTGCTAGTATCCCCATTATTGATCTTGATACTTTATCGATACGTGCGTTCGAGAATTGTTTAAATCAAATATGCGATAGAGCCTTTAATGTAAATATTTTATTATATATCTATTAAAATATTCTTGAAAAAATCATATTCAAAGCTCCTAAGGATGTCATTATAATTTTTTTTTAGATGTACACTGGTAGGTAGGGGAAAATATTGTTGAGTTGAGTGGCAGAACTCAGCGCCACGCTTTGCCTTGTTACCAGAATGAGGAAATGAAAATATTAAATATTTCAATCCCCCGAGTGGAATCGAACCCACAATCGTCGCGTTTACAGTCACACCCTTTTGCCATCGGGCCACGACAGCCTCATCATCGGTCATATTTCATTATTTAATAAACAGTAGAACTATAATTACGAAGTAATTATAAAGCATATAAATAAATTGAAACTCAAGGTTTAATCATTTAATTACTACTGCATACTCTTTAAACGATAATAATAATAATATACTTTATTGTACAAAAAAAAATTTAGAAAAGCGATATAAAATTATAAGTTAAAAAGGAAGTGGATACGTGTGGTAAAGATATTTTTACGTTTCGTGTTTATTATTAACAGTTTAAACTTGTATGATATAATAATGGGAAAGAAATATAGTCAAGTGAAAAGTAAGTTGAAATGCATGATAAAAAAGAAGAAATTGGCGTCAAGACACACCTATCTCAATTTTTTTTAAGTGTAGACATCTTATTCGTAGAATATCCACTACCTAGATATGCTGCGAATATAGAACACGTGAATTGTAATCGTAATAAGTATTTCACTTTCGGTCTTCAGAGATATTATTAAATTAAATCAATTTATTAATGGAAGTATGTGTAGTAGAGATGGAAGATACGATATGGATTTAGAAAGACGTATTGTTGCCGGTAACAGGGTTAGCGGAGCCTTAGCTGCATTGATAAGACGGCGAAACGTTAGCACAGGTGCACGTTTGGCCGTACACAATGCAGTGTTGGTTATAGGGCGAAACGTGGGTATTACAGAAAAAGAATGAAAGAAATACGAATGCTGTGGAGATGCGATCTCTTCGGATATGCGGAGTCAGCTTAGCTGATTGAGTCCGCAATGAAGAGATACACAGAATAGTTTGTACCAGCGAGGATGACAGTGGACGAAAGCAAAGAGTAACGTTTGGCCTCCCGTTCTCTCTTGCCACCCCACTAGGTATACAGCGTGAAGAAAAGTTAATTTATTGATAATTTAGTAATTCAAATGCGTCTGCTATCTTTTTATTTTTCTTTAAAATGTATTTTAAATCACTTTAAAAATGAATTCCTTAACTTAATGTTTCATTTGAGTTTATCGTTTGTTCATTCGCATACGTCATAAATATTCAAGTAGCCCTCGGCAGGTATTCACAGTTGTCACAAATAAAAAAAACTTTACTGATAACTGATAACAGATAATGTACCTACACGTAAATAGGATATTATAATTATTTCCGAACTAAGTCAAAAGATTATATTGTGTAATCAATGTATATCAAATATTGCATTCTCTAAATTCATTGATTTACTCAATTAAAATAAATATTTCTATCTAATTATGAAGTTGTTGCGTTATAATGAATGAGCTATGTCTAAAGTGGCTATTAACGTCAGCAATAACACACATTTTTTAAAAAAAGAAACATACAGATAATAAATATTGGCCAGGTTACATAGATAGTAAATCGCCTGAATTATACAGTATGGAAACCACACGTGTCTAATATCAATAGACTAACCGAACCATTGCGATGTATACGTAAAGAATTGGGAGAACAAGACGACGTAACTGTAGTTTCTATAAAATTTTGATTTCTGTAGTACTGTCGTATTAAATACTGCAACAGGTACATATATTATGGCAGAAACCATATTTTTCTAAACCTTTTCGCTAAATAAATAATAAAGTGTTATATATTTTTATTGTAATATCCAGCATTCAAATAAAACTTGCTATAGAAATAAAAAAACTCGCTTTATTCTTTATTTGCCGTCACTTTGTACGCCAAAAGTATCTGACGCTAGCACCTGAAAGTAAAAAAAAGAAACTTGCTATAGTCAATCCGTTAAAATAAAACAATGGCTTTATTCAAGATGGGTTGTTGCGATAGCCATGTTTCGCGTCAGACTATAAGCGTGATGGTCGTTGGTTTGATCCCCATTCAGCGGAAAGATCTTTAAATTATATTTAGTTAAACAGGCCAGTCGTAGCGCAGCGGCACGAAGTGTGGCTGTAAAACCGACTGGTTGTAGGTTCGATCCCCACTCGAGGAGATGAAATATTTACTTAGATTTATATTTCCATTTCTTCGCTCTGGTGTCGAGGCTAATCGCAGCGTTGACTTCTGCCACTCAACACGCAATGGCTCCAGAATTCGGCAGAAAGTGGGGGACGGAGTGTCTTAACGCTAGGTTCCCTCTGCCTACCCTGCTGTATGCGGGATACAGTGTGAAGCTGATTTTTTTTTTAGTTAAACAACGTCGAGTTCCACAACTCAACATACATCATCATGAATGTAAAGTGGAGAACGGAATGTCTTGACATTAATTTATCTCCGCCTACAGCAGCATCTTTTATTCAAAAGTTTAGCTAAAATGAAAATAATAATTCTACTAATTTCAAAAGCTTGTTACATAATGACATTTTCAATTGTACTTAATGATCATTTTCCATACGCATGTTTCCATTTTTAAAGTGCTAAATGTCTTTTTTCCCTTGTGTTGTATAACTTAAATTTGTTAAAATTATAAGCATAAGAGCGACTGCAAGTGTATCCTTGTAATAAGTTTCCCCAGAATTTAGGCATGCCTTGATCATATCCGGTTCCCGCCACACCGGCGCCGAGCTATTGGCGGTACCAAAATATGTTTAGGTTTTCTTTGTTGCTGTTCGACGCATGATATTTTATGGAAACGAATAACAGTTCATCATAATAGATAAAAAAATATTTGTAAAAACAAAAACCCCGACTGCATCAAACTAAAACGAAAATAAACAAGCCCAATAGTTTATTAGGATTAACAGTCGGGACCTCTTTAAATTATGCGGGGTTCCTAAAGATTTCATTGATTGAAGAATTACTTATAGGTCCCGACTGTTAATCCTAATAAACTATTGGGCTTGTTTATTTTCGTTTTAGTTTGATGCAGTCGGGGTTTTTGTTTTTACAAATATTTTTTTATTTTTCATTTTTTTGTTAGAATTTATTATGGTAAAGATAATTATGATATACCTTTTTGAAATGCTGAAATTGAGCTCTTGTATTTGATGCCCATATTGTGGTATTCGAAACGAAAAAATTTTTTTTCACTAAATTCAATGGCGTACCACAGCCGCCATGATTATTTTTTATTAACGTCACCTATCTAAGAACACTTGGGCTGCTAATACGAATCTAACGATACCTCAAATATGTAAATCCGTTCAGCGGTTCTGGAGATACGAGGTAATAAAGAATATTACATACATACAAGATACGCGCGAAAAACATAACCCTTCCTTAGCAGTCGGGAAAAAAGGATATGTAATTCTTCCTTATTATTTAAAAAAATGGAAAATATCAATTTGTAAAACCATATTACGAGTATATAGTTTCCCACAAGCTCCAATTATATTGGCTTATGAAATATTCGTGTGAAATTTTGTACAATGAATATTGTATTAAAATTGATTCAATTTTAGGTGTAATATCAATCATTTTCACGTGTAAATTTATCAATGTACCTGGAATATTAACGCTGGTTCGCTATTAAATGAACACTATGAAACATTTAATATTTATGTGTTATTTTGAATTAATTCAGAATACAGCACTAGAACACTCTAGCTATAGGTATATAAAATTTAAAAATCGTTTTGTTGCATCTGTAAATGGACAAAGTTACTGAGACACTTGTAAAAGGAAATCGACATCTAATTCATCGCATGAAAGAAATGGCTTCAAAATAAAAATCTAGATGGTAAACCCATTTTCATTTATGGCATTGATACAAAACAAACGTAACAAAATCAACGCTTAGCGTGCCAACTGTGCGCCGCAGATACAATAGTAAAAACAAACCCGGACAGTGGGATGAGCGAAGGGGTACGCCGCATTGCACCAGTTGAATCTCGACCCCTGCACACCCCAAGGGTGTGTACCCTCCCTCCCCTCCCCGCCCCCCTCCGCCGCGTCCTCTCGGGACTCCTGCTGGTACTTGTTGACGTACGCTCGTGGAGAATCGGGACGCTTACTACTTGGATTTTGAGGAAAACTAAAAGTTGCTAATAAAATTGAGGAAATTTGCTTTTGCTCGTAGGCTCGTAATTTTTGAGTGTGTATTTTTAATGTATAGATCATTTTTTTGATATTACTTTATTATCCTAAATCTGTAATTAATTAATAATAAATATTAAATAATTATGAAAATGTCGGCATTGAATTCCGCTACTCAACATGCAGTGCCTCCAGAATTCGGCAAACTCCCTCTGCCTACCCTGTTATATGTAGGATACAACGTGAAGTCTCTTGCCTACAATGATAATGATATTATACAAACTCTGTATCTTAGTTATTTATAGAAAGAAGTTAACTTTAACGAGATATGCCACTATCGCGTTGTATTATATTATAGGTATTCTCATACCATAACATGTTAATGAATTTTTTAACCGATTCCTTTTTTGTTATCAGGAGGATTGCATTTTCGACAATTTTTTATAATTTTGATTATAAGTTACTTATAATAATTACAAAAAATAAATAAAATGATAAAATGCTAGAGATAAGTTAGTAGGGAAATCATTTAACGAAAATTTTGAACAAGATAATCTATTAATATACAATTAAATACAATTTATGTACGTTAAAATCTGATTTGAGAGTGATATCATAAATATATAACAAATGTCGGTTTCATATTTTTTTTCTTTTGCCATGTTAAAAAAGCAATGTCAAATTTAGGTCAGGCAGGCCCGGAGTTCTCCCGCATATACATTCTACTGGTATACGAAGCTATCGCACAGATGCTCCGAGACCGCAACATTCTCACGATCTCATATGAAATCCCACACATTCTTCATCTCGTCTTAATTTGTCAGTAAATATGTCCACAATTCATAATGTTATGTAAAAATTTGAAGTTGTTACCTATGCACTCATTGCTGACTAGCGACCCCCTCGCGGCTTCGTCCGCTTACTGAAACTGAACTGAAATACTTCTGAAACTGAATTCGTTTTCTAATAATAATATCATTTTTAAATAATATTATATACCTATATTGAAAAAAATATTTGTTAAAACAAAAACCCCGACTGCATCAACCTAAAAAGAAAATAAACAAGCCCAATAGTTTATTAGGATTAACAGTCGGGACCTCTTTAAATTATGCGGCGTTCCTGGTAAAGATTTTATTGATTGAAGAATTACTTATAAGTCCCGACTGTTAATCCTAATAAATTATTGGGCTTGTTTATTTTCTTTTTAGGTTGATGCAGTCGGGGTTTTTGTTTTTACAAATATTTTTTTATTTTTAATTTTTTTGTTAGAATGTATTATGGTAATGATAATCATGATATACCTTTTTGAAATCCTGAAATTGAGTTCTTCAGTTTGATACCCATATTGTAGTATTCGAACCAAAAAAAATTTTTTTCACTAAGTCCAATGGCGTACCACAGCCGCCATGATTATTTTTTATTAACATCACCTATCTAAGAACACTTGGGCTGCTAATACGAATCAAACGATACCTCAAATATGTAAATCCGTTCAGCGGTTCTGGAGATACGAGGTAATAAAGAATATTACATACATACAAGATACGCGAAAAACATAACCCTTCCTTAGCAGTCGGGAAAAAATAGCTAATTAAAAAAAGTCATTTATAACAATTTTGTCGAAAAAGATTCTTTAAAATGTATAACTTTTTTATTTGTAAGTCGATTGATTATGTAAAACGAACAAAAATAACAAATTAATGCCAAGGGAAGCGTGCCAAAATACTATAAAAATGGTTTTCACTATGCATTTTCACGTTAAACACGTTTTTTCACGCTAATCTCAGAAACGGCTTAACCGATTTCATTCATTAGGTAAAATGTTAAATCGGTTAAGCTATTTCTGAGATTAGCGTGAACAAACGCTTATATAAACAGACATACAATTTAAAAACCATTGTATATAATTCTATTACGTTATTAAATAAAATTAATAATAGTTTTCTTATATATCTTCCACGTACAGTCACCGATCTTATTACGATTTTATTACATATATAGATAGATATAAATGTTACCGCGTTGATATTGTTTTCTTGAATATTCATTTGGTGCGAAAGTTCGTGGGCCATTCGAGTACCGATCGCTTTGTAAAGCTAAAAATTCTTTTAGTATGCTAAATACGCAAACGACACACCCCATACACCCTGCCATACTCGTATATCATTCCAGCGTAAAAACAAAAGACACTTTCTGAATATTTGAAACTTTATTACAATTTTCATAGGCTATAAAGCTTATAGCAAGATCAAGTACTATTTGAGGCCGGTCGTGGCGCAGCGGCACGAGGTGCGACTGCAAAACCGACTGGTTGTGGGTTCGATCCCCACTCGAGGAGATGAAATATTTACTTAAATTTATATTTCCATTTTCTTCGCTCTGGTGTCGAGGTTAAGCGCGGCGTTGAGTTCTGCCACTCAACACGCAATGCCTCCAGAATCCGGCAGAAAGTGGGGAACGGAGTGTCTTAACACTAGGTTCCCTCTGCCTACCCTGCTGTGTGCGGGATACAGCGTGAAGCTAATTTAATTTTTTTTTAATTTTAAGTACTATTTACATATACATCAAATTAGTTTCACGCTCTATCCCGTATACAGCGTCCCTGATTTTCCAATGAAACATTATTTCACGCAATGCGCGTGTTGAGTGGCGGAATTCAACGCCGCGCTTTGCCTCGACACTAGAGTGAAAAATGGAACTATAAATTTCAATAAACTTTTCATGTATTCCAATGGAGATCGAACTCACAACTAGTCGCGTTTACAGCCACACATTTGTGCCCCTGCGCCACGATTGACCTCTATTATTAACTATTTACTTATGAGGTAAAATAAACTTTGTCCTGTTAGGCAGTTTGCGCAACCGATGTTAAAAATGACAGCCGTGTGATTTTATGGTTAGAATAATTCCAAGAAATAAAAGATGCTAAATTAGGAGTCGTCGGAGTCGTCATCGAGTCAACGGTGAAAATAATATGAATTTTACTTATTTCAATTTTTTTTTTATTAATTTCCACCATGCATTGGTATAATACTAATCATTCACCTCGCTCACTGAGGGTTCCATATCAATTTCATGATTTCTAGGTCAACGGGAACAAGATTTATAAAAGTTAACAAACTTAAATTTGCGGCCGTATGCACTCATTTTGTATGAAATGAACTACCTCTATAGGATCAATATATCGTCTATCACTATACGATAATATATAGGCCGCGCTTTGCCTCACCACCAGAGCGAGGAAAGTGGGTTCTTCGAGTGGGAATCGATCCCGCAACCTGTCGCGAAATCGACCACGGCTCACATCGGATAAATATTTTATTAATGTTTATTTCAATAAACACTATATAATATATTTCAAAACAAAAGCAAAATATTAAACAGTAAGCCGTAGAGCCGTAGAGCGAGCGACACATTTAACTGAAACGATAATCGATTTTCATTTTGTACAAATATATTGGCTCTTATAAAAAAACTGCAGAACTTAGCCTTGTTTGGGGTCCATAAATCGTAGGCGCCGTTACAAAGAATAAAGCGTTCTGAGCCGTGTACCGATGAAAGTGATTTATTACTTTAGAGGTTCCCATTACACCCTATTCCCCAATAAAGTACCGTCGTCATCGAAATGGAGTTAACAATTTCGAATCCACATCTCTAATGAATAGTGACATAAAAAGGTTATCGTTTTAGAACGAGACCATAGAAAAGCTTTAGATATGAGTATTTTTATTTCAATATAATTATTATCCAATGGAAAGTACATTTTATAGCATGGTAATACAGAAAGAAAAATGAAGGAACATAAAAGAAGCAGGTTCGTTTTTAAGTTTTTTTAAAGTAATACTTAAAATTTTTATAAGAATACTTATTTGTTGATTATATTACTGATAGAAATAAGTAATATATTTATTATTACCTAGGAGATATCTCTTTTTAAGCGATGTATATTAAAATATACCAAAGGAGACTGATAAGCTACAAATAAGTGTTATATACGGACGGACGTAATGCCTTATTTTAAATGGTCGAGATGAAACAGCCATGATTTATGTCTAACATTAAGGGCCTGCTATCGACAAAGTGTGATGACTTGACAAATTTCATTAGCTGCCTCCACTTCCCTGCCACGGGAAATAAAATGTAGGAAAGTCTCTAAAGACTATCTACAAAGGACTCTACACTAAATATATAACGTTTAATTACTATTTAAACTATTAATGGATATATCAAACACAAAGAAACTGTTCAATATCAAAGCAGTACATTTTAGGTATACTCGTATTATGTTCACACATTGATAACACTACTTTAAATATGTTTCCAATTTAGTTTAGATAATAGATATGATTAGTTGTTTTATGTAAATATATAGATTTTTCACTCCAAATTCATAATTTTACACTTCAAATTCATCTTTTTATACGTCTAATTCGGCGGTTTAAACTGCAAATCCAGAATTGTATACCTTAAATTCATCTCAGTTACATTAATTAAAAATTTCATTTCAAATTAAAATGTTAATAACACTTTAAATGTTCAAAAGTTTAAGACATTTAAAAAAAAATATAGACATATACTTTTATTATTCAAAAGAAAATTATGAATCAATTTAGATCTTTTTGTATATACGTATTTCAGTGGTGACCCAACAAATATTTTATCAAAATAGATTTATCGCTTTTTGTAACTTAAAATGTTAAACAAATACATACAATACAGGTTTAGACATTTTGGTTTCTGATACCAACTACGTATATATAAGTATTGTTGCATGTACATAAAATAAAAATTGTTTTTCAGAAGTTTCACTTGAATGTAACTGTAAACGCGACAGGTTCTGGGTTTAATTCCCACCCCAGGAAATTGAAACGAGTATTTAATATTTTGATTTCTTCGTTCTAGTGTCGAGGCAAAGCGCAGTTTTGAGTTCCTCCACTCAAGAAAAGTGGGGTACGGAATGTCTTAACACTAGGTTCCTCCTGTATGCAGAAAACAGCGTAAAGCTAAAAAAAACAGAAAAGAAAAAACGAAAATTATTTTTTTATTTTCATGTTCCAAGGGACTGTATGCTTTAATATTTGGTATTAATTTCCACGCAAAACAAAGTGATCTCTAGGATCCGTAGTTCGGTTCCGATTTTTAATTTTTAAGTACGCATTTTATAAATAATAAATTAATAAATTATCTGCGATTGCAAAGAAAAACTCTGATACTACACACTAGAAAAATTTACCTCCATTAATTCTGTGAATGTACATAGTATGTATGTAGAGTTGGCGGTGCGGATATAGGAGACAGTAAGAGAAAACATCAATAAGAGGCTCCGGCCACCGATACTGCTTTGTGTGGTATTGCGGGGCACGGCGCCCTACACGTTGTTATATAATTATCACGACTAACCATTTCGAATTTATGTGAAATGTTCTTCGAGTGAGAATATTACAGGTTCAAATATTCTATTTATTATTTAATTATACGTTTATAGGTTATGTTTGTTTGTATGTAAATAAGTAGAGTATGTAATAAGTGAGTATACTGTTAAATAAAAAACATATAAGCCCGTAAATGATTGTATATTCTTTGAGCGTATATTATGTCTTTTTTACTTCCTGTGCTGCTTGCTCTTCTTGCTTTGTTCGAAAGTGCGGTAGACTGCACATTAGCTGATGGGGGGAGGTCTACGTAGTGGTAACATATATAGACTATCCATTTAGCTTGAGAAAAAAAGTAAACAAAGAAATCAAAGTTTCTCAAACATTTGTTGATAATTTGTCTCTTTAAGGAACGTGGTCGAGGGATTCGAAGACGTAGACGTTATTGAACACGTTAACAACAAGCACCTTGTCCGTATTGGAGTTTTCTTTGATTGCTTTTTCTTCGGTGGAGAAAAAGTGCAAGCGTTGCTATGTTAAAGTTTACTCATGTTTAACCAAGAAAACAAAAATAAAAATATCTTTAAGTTTAACAAAACATGAAACCTAATAAATACAACAAAAATAAGAACATAATAACAAGAATTTAACGAAAAGAACTAGAAACAGTTTTCTATTATCAACAAGTAGATCAATGAGATAGATGACAAAATTTAGTATTATAGTATTAAAATGCGTTCAAAGTTTTATAATAAAGTGGTTTTAGATGTGTTTACAAGAAAATATTTGATAAAACATTATTAAAAAATATGAAATTAATTTATGACATTCTATATGTATTAAGTCTGAAAGGGACCATAACATACCAACATACACACTTATATATTATTTGTTTACAACGCTATCAGAGTATTACCTTAATAGTTATTTTTATTAAATATATTAACTCCCTCAAACGTGACCAGTAAAGTAACCTTTTTATCATTTGTTTACCTTTTATTCGGCTTCCTGAATAGGGTATTATTTAAAAACATATTATTTCTAATTTATCCACATAAACCACCTTTTTTTTCTACTTAAATTCCCTTCAAGTATCTTCTTTTCAGGAATGTAGAGAAATTAAAATTTGTTTGTTGCATAAAGTCGATTAAGTATGTAATTATATATTTAGTAGGAAAAAACGTTTTGCGGTTTCAGGTTCAGGTAGAAGTTAGAATACAAAAATCGTCCGAGGTTCCATTGGCAGTGTGTGTTCAGCATCTGCTTCATCTTGGATTCAGGTCAATCAAGGTCAACTATTCTCCATGTAGATATGTACTCCGAGAGGTCAGTTTTTCTTATATTGTGTTTAGATAAGTAAGAAATTCCAAATATATGAAGAGACATAATGAGGTACCATACAGTTGTTTTAGATGAAAAAAAATAATTAAGTATTAATACTTTTAAAAATTTAGTATTTTCTTGCAAGTATTCTGATACTAATGGCCTGGCCGGGGCCTCGCACGCCCGATGTATATATGAATAATTAATAATTAATATTTATTTAATAGCATAGAAAAATGTTTTAGTTATTTTTATATATATGTATGTACATAGGTAGGCTCGCGTAAATCCCGATACTGCCGGAATTCCGGGATAAAAAACAACAAAATATGTTGCTCCACAATCCCATTTATTTTTCAGTGAAAGTCGCATAAACATCGATTTGCCCGGACAAGCAGGACGACACATAGACATTTTTAAATTATTTGTTTGTTGTAATATTGTGTAAATAACATAAGGGCATTTTTCTCCGAAACGCTTGAGGATATCGAGTTGAAATTCAAACCATATACTCAGATCAACGGTCCCGTGATTACCTAAAAAAATATTTCTAGAATTACTTAAAAAAACGATGAAAAAGAGGTCGTTTATATTTCGACATTAGCAAGGGAATCAAAATTTATAGGGTACTTCCTAGTATCTACCTAAAATTATGAAATTTGGCAGCTAGCATTTAAAAATATCCTATCCTTAAATATCAAAAAACATGTATTTTGACACTCTAAATGGAATCTTAATTAATAGGATACTTCCGGTTGACCTAGGATTATGAAATATGGCAGCTAGCATCTACAGATTTCAATTTTTTTCCTGTATTAGTTAGTACAAGTTAAAAACCTGAAAACTATACATTTGTGGTTAAATCATAAAAAATAATAGCCTTAAAAATGGAGGGAAAATTTGATATTCGCTCGTTCAAGTGATGTGTCAGATGAAAGGGCTCTGGCTAAGCTACTAACTTGAATTTCAGAAAAAAGCGAGTATATCAAAAACAGACACAACAAGCAAAGAGAAAATGCGTTTTAGGATACTATTTTCTTCGCGGCGCGGTAGCCAAAAATGTAAAGCTGTTTATAGACATGATATTTTAACAGCCCCTGGCGGAAAAAATATTTTTTGGTGTTAAAGAGGTACCACACCGGACGGCCAAGTGTGCAATGAAATATGCAATCAAATTAAATCGTCGTCGGCAATTTACTATAAACTACCTCACAACTTAATTATGAGGTGAATTGTCAATAATAGTACTGTTTAAAAGAAGCAATTATTCAAAAGAGACAAGCTTTGGTTTTTAGAAGAGGTATTTTGTTAAACTGTGTAAATGCTTCAAAGCACTCATTTGTAAGAAGTTACCAGAACCCCCGGGAGTTAAATAAAAAAAAATCATACATCCTACTACAGCCCGGACTTTGCACCAATTGACTATTTATTATATATTGTTCTTGATAGTGAAAGATTTATCTCTAAAAAATATGAATGCAAAAATATGCAAAAGTAGCTACCTCAGGTTTTTGAGAAAGGAAATTTGCATCATCACAGACATGCCAGCGATTTCCTTAACAAAATAATATAATTGTAACTCAAGCCATAAGATTATTAATATGTTAAATAGTTCTTTCAATTTATGCCAAACTAATTGATTTCTTTTTGCTACTCTGTAATATAAATCTTTATTTTATTTATATTAAGGGCTAGTAAAAAGAATTCTTTTATCAGAAAACTCCTCTGTGCTGTCTGTGGAGCTGACTAAAAATTACTATTCAAGCACCCAATTTTTTATGTCTAATTCAAGTAAACGTAATTACTTCATGAGACGATATGTATATTGACCTGAGAACAATTGCCAATGGAAACAGCTATTATTTGTTCCTGAGTGTAGGACAATTTGTTGAGTTGTAATCGACACATTAACTTTCGTATCAAAATAAAAGTTGTTTGACCAGTAACCGTATTAATTAGCTTCTTATTATTTAGATTTTGCCGCTCGTGTCGATAATTTTCTATTTTATTTGTATGTGTGATTGCAATCTTTTGTATGTCTCATTGCTTAAAATATCCAGACATAATGTTGAACTGGCCACTAAGATCTTATTTTATACATGAAAAAATCGAATGAAACCCATCAAATACATTTATATGTAAAATGCACGCTCGCACTACCAAAAAGTTGTCAGGTCGTATGTAAAGCCAAGTTTCTAACTCTACATGCCACAAATCTTTGTACAAGCCTTAACTTTCCAAACACTTCAATTTAGTCCAAATGTGTGGCTTTTTCGCTTCGTTACTATTAATATTAAATTATTTTTTACCTTACGCCCATATGACCGTAGTAAATGATTAAGTTAAAGTTATAAAAGACTAGAGGGCGTGCGCGGCTTCGCCCGCTTATTAGGAGTGAATTCTAAAAAAAAACCACGAAACACGTGTTCAATAAAATATTTTTAACAGTCTGA
The DNA here is from genome assembly GCA_013421005.1 of Heliconius erato x Heliconius himera. Classification (NCBI taxonomy): domain Eukaryota; kingdom Metazoa; phylum Arthropoda; class Insecta; order Lepidoptera; family Nymphalidae; genus Heliconius; species Heliconius erato x Heliconius himera. The sequence goes on along the minus strand of JAATLQ010033706.1, from coordinate 985 downwards.
ATTTTAATTTTTATAAAAATCGGTGGCAATTTAAAGATTTTTCCATATACACTTTTAACCCCTTATTTGAACCCTTAGGGGGTAAATTCTAAAAAACCATGAAACATGTGTTCAATTAAATGTTTTTAAGAGTCTGAATTTCAAATTTTATAAAAATCGGTGCCGATTTAAAAAAAAATCCATACAAACTTAGAACCCCTACTTCATCCCTTTAGGGTTAAAATTTTTCAAAATCCTTACTTATTCTTATCTTTACTTTACTTATCTGCCCAAATTTCACGTTTCTACCATCAGCGGTTACGGCTCTGCGTGCGTCTTACCTCAGTCAGTCAGCACAAGTCCTTTTATATATATAGATTATGACTTTGGTGCTATTAGTTACTAAAGTAGGTAGAGCTTGTAGAGTTATCGTGTTTAGACTAAAAGACTTAGTGCATGGTGTCGTCTGGACAACATACAAATGTAGGTTACGGAAATAACAGTTCATAGTTTTATATATATATATATTTTGTTTTTGTACTAATACAAGCTTGCATACCAAATTTTATCTTTAGGAAGTATCTTATGAATTTTGATATTCAGTTATCGAGAAAATCAGGAGTTTTTAGATATCAATAAATTCTTAAGTATTACAGCTATGCTAATGAAGAAGAGAGATATATATCCATACCTATATTATAAATTCGAAAGTAACTCTGTCTGTCTGTCTGTCTGTCTGTCTGTCTGTCTGTCTGTCTGTCTGTCTGTCTGTCTGTCTGTCTGTCTGTCTGTCTGTCTGTCTGTCTGTTACGCAATCAGGACCAAACCGCTAATTCAATTGTGATAAAATACTCATAAAGAGATACTTGAGGATCTTCGGATGAACATAGGCTACTTTTTTTTCTCATATTTGTAATATTGTCGATATATACTAATATATTAAAATATTTTTTAGTTTGACAGGCAATTTATTCTGCCATCTTAATAACAACCGACCGTTGCTAAG
>JAATLQ010033705.1:0-18986 GCA_013421005.1 Heliconius erato x Heliconius himera | reverse complement strand
ACATGGCGGAATAAATTGCCTGTCAAATTGAAAAATATTTTAATATATTAGTATATATCGACAATATTACAAATATGAGAAAAAAAAGTAACCTATGTTCATCCGAAGACCCTCAAGTATCTCTGTATGAGTATTTTATTACAATTGAATTAGCGGTTTGGCCCTGATTGCGGCACAGACAGACAGACAGACAGACAGACAGAGTTACTTTCGAATTTATAATATAGGTATGGATATAAAAAAATGCGCTATAGGGCAGCGTCTAACTGTAAATGTTACTCGCTTTGGTAGACAAAGTGCGACGTTCTGCCACTCAACAAATTCTCAAAAAAAGTCTCGAAAATTCGGCAGCAAGTGGAGAACGGTGTGAACGGCAAATGTAGTCTCCCTCTGCCTGTATAGTCTCCCTCTGCCTGCCCTGCTATACGGGAAAAGTGTGAAAGAGCTTCACTTTTATATTTGATAAGCCACTGAAAGGGATATATATTGAGGCCAGTCGTGGCGCAAGAACACTAGTGTATGACTATAAATAGGACAGGTTGTGGGTTCAATTCCCACTTGAAGAAATCTAAATATTTAATATTCGCTATGTTCCGCTAACGAGCCAAAGCTCCACCGCTCAACTCGCATAATTCCATGACTCCAGAATTCAGCTGAAAGTGGGGAAGTATCTTAATGGGAACAGAGTGTCTAAACACTAAAAAAAGAAGGCCATACTATCGACATATAACTAATAGCAGCTAGTATATCCATATTTATTCAGAAGCGTGAGCACGTTAAATGGGATGAAGGGCCGCAGTTGCGGCGTCGCGCGCAGATAATGAATTCCAATTTCACACCAACTGCATCCACATTGCTGTTTAACACGCGTTCAAATTTTGTTACTTATGTACTGAAGATCTAGAAATTTATGGAAGTGGAAGATTTTGTATAAATGTTATGTTTTAAGATGTATATTAGTTAAGGTACTAATTAGTTAAGGTACTAGGTACTAATAGTTGTGTAGCTGTAGATAAATGTGTTCATTTTTGTGGATATTAGAGATCGGAGCGATCTTCAGAGAGAGAGAGAGAGAGAGAGAGAGAGAGAGAGAGAGAGAGAGAGAGAGAGAGAGATTCAGTAGGTTGCCAATGATCGTTGATAGAAAAAAAAACACATAAATTTTAATATACAATAAATGAATTAATACATACATCATACGTCTTCTGTTTAATGAAATATGTAATTAAAACATTCAGGTTTTATTTATTTTTTTCTCTTCGAGTTCTTTTTTTATAAAAATAGTACATATTAGAATTAATTTCCTAGTTGAATAAGCGTCACTCCCACTATTTTTTGTTGGTTTTAGTTTTTTCAAATTAAAAGTAACTTCATGTCTAGCATTATCAACTCTATGGAAACGATCCTATATAATTCTTGTAAAAGGAGCAAGTTCACCATTTTCATGTTTGCCATCGCTTAGTAAAAATGACCGCAGAACCAAGAATAGTCTGTGAGAAACAATTAAAAACTGCAGAACTGAAACTAAACAAGATTTTGAATAAAATTGATGTTTTGAAATTAAATAATTATTATCTCTCTGATTTAGATGTACATAATAATAATAAAAAATGGCATTTTCGTGGTTTAAATGGTAAATTAAAAAGGTGCTTATTCTTTGGTATGACTTTCCTTGTGGTGGTCGGCTTGTGGTGGTTTTTCTTCGTGCCATTTTCTAGTGTAAGTTATGATCTTACAATATTATTCTTAATGTTTGAATTTTACATAATTTATTTTGTAAATAGTTGTATTTAGATAAAATAAACAAAATGTAACTCACGGTTGGTCGTGGGTTCAAACCTTACATCTTGAAATCAAGTCTTTGCCTATATTATTTTCTATCTGCTTTCTTATGCAAAGTGGTATGTAATTCTATTTTTCCTATAATTTAAAATTCCAACTAAACTACTACCTTTTTCTTATAGCGCTGTCTCGTCTCACTGCCTTTCGACACAAAATCTCTCTTTCGATCTCCAGAGGATTGCTCGATGTGTATCGGCGTTGATGACGTCACGCGTCTCTCCAATATCAGCACAGAGGAGTTCGAGGATCTGTACGCGTATACCACACGACCGGTCATAGTTACTGACGGCACTTACCACTGGAGAGCTATAGAGGTGACAATTTTGTAAATATTTTTAAATTTCAGGAATATTCGCATCCATTTACCAATTTTCGCTCAATATCATTGACAACATGTCGCGTTGTGTTATGTGTGTTGTCTATTGCTTTAAACCTAGTGTTCAGACACTCCGTACCTCACCTTTCGGTGATTTTTCGAGATATTGTTGAGTGGCCGCTCAACTCAACACTGCCCCTTGTCTTGTTACGACAGCGAGGAAATGAAAATATTGAAATGAAATCGTTTATAGTCAGGCGTTGTGCCCTTGCCTTATAATTAAAAATAAATAAATTTCACGTTGCCATTGTATTTTTCAGGAGTTCAGTTTCAACTTCTTCGCTGATTTCTATCAAAATATAAAATTAGGAAGAAAAATAAACGATTGTTTCTATTTCGCGTATAAATCTGGCTTAAACTCACTGGACGAAGTGTTCAGTATGGATGAGGGCAGAGCCAACCTGTCTGGTGATCCTTGGTACGTTGGCTGGAGTACTTGCTATGAAGAAGAAACCAGGGCGCTGAGAAAATATTATAATAGGCCATACTTTTTGCCGACAACTGCTGAAAGCGATATGGTAGATTGGATATTTATGGGTGGACCGGGGAGAGGAGCGCATATGCATGTATGTTAGCATTTATTATATCGTGGCAATATTTTTTTGAGTCCCTAAAGTTATAGTAGATGGGGCTTTGGAGACCCGAATAAATATATTTAAAAAAATTAAAACACTCCGTTCCCCACTTTCTGCCGAATTCTGAAGATGTTACGTCTTGAGTCGTGGAAAGAGGTCCGCATTAAAGCAACGAGACCGCCTTTGCATACATATTCTTGTTTTGTTTATTTCTTTTATATGTATCTCTTTTTGTGTACAATAAAGAATATTCTCTTCTATTCTAAAGGAAGATATAAATTTAGTTAAATTTTTAATTTCCTCGAGTGGATCGAGGTTTAATTATTTTTTAGGCTTTTTAGTCACATAATAGTGGCTCTGCGCTACAAGTGGCCTTTAAAATCTAATTACATTTCAATATTTTAAAGTACCTATCTATGTATTCATTTATTCGAGTTTCGGCCAAATAACAATCACCACAATCTGTGGCATTTTTAGGTGATATTGTATTCAATATGAGAATATATCTTTATTTACCAGGTGGACTCTGTGCGCCACATGTCGTGGCAGGCCCAAGTGAAGGGACGTAAACAGTGGGAACTGGCGCCCCCGCCTGAATGTCTCTACTCTTGTAAATGGATTACCTTCACTGTGGAACCAGGGGAGATATGTAATTATGAAATTTATATAAATATCCAAAATGGTCTTCATTTATGATGTGTTTTTTTGTATATTTTTCTAAAATTTAGTCTTTATAATATATTTTCTTTTTATTTTTTTCTGCACTTTTATTTTCAGGTTGATATTTATTATTTACCGATGCAACTTTTAATACAATGTAAACAAGTTGAAATTTATTTAGAATATATATATGTTAGGAGGAATAATCTTAAAATAAATAATCTTTTTTGCTGCAGTGGTCGTGGATACGAATCGTTGGTATCATAAGACGAACGTGTTGCCTGGTGACATCAGTATTACTATCGGCGCTGAATATGATTAACTATATATAGATAGAAAATCTTGTATTTATTGAAACATACCTCCATTTGATATCATAGTTCTCCTTTTTTTTCATGTATAAAAATTATGTGTGTTATGTTGTTGAAAGTGAAAATATTGTTGACTACACTATAACGTGAGCCTGTTAAAGTAGCAGTTCTTAATTTTGATATTGAGGTATCTCATCGTGGATTTCGATTTCCCATTACAAGGGAAAAATTACTTTTTTTTGGAATTTTATTGGGTTTTAACTAATAGTGCTATATTAAAAACCAATATATGTTTTTGTAGAAAATAAAATGTTCTACAAAAAAGAATCGATATATTGTTTTATTAACTCATTTAAAAATTATTCAAAGTTACATTTCAATATTAAATGATATATGATAAATTCCATAAGTATTCCATCATTTTAAAAGTGAAAATAGTTATTAATTTTGTAAATTAAAAGTTAAGGTATGTAATAAAAAAAAAACGATATGTGCTAGATAAAATCATTTATTATCAATAATCTGAAACTAATACAATCTAAGTTGGTTACAAAGTCCGATAGACTAACAACTTCTAAGGATGAAACTTTTACATATAAAGAGAGCCTCGGTTAAAAAGAATTCAAAAAAACCTTTAAGTACATTTCAACTTACAAAAATTATACAAAAATGATACAAAATTCTGATATTCATTATAATATTATTTATTAAGATTTTTAAATTAAAATAAAAAATATAAATATATAAATGGCTTAAAATCATTGTTACATCTGAGTTTAAAGGAACAATTAAAGAAATTCATCTAAAATAAGCTTTTCTTACTCCATCGCTACGTAATGTCTTAATCGCTACATAATGTTCTAATTAAACAGACACTACATTTTCAAAAAACATCTAATTGTGCCAAAATGCAAACTGAATAATATTTTATGATATTTTCTAAATATAATTTACCTGCACGATGTATAGTCATGACTATATTTTGTGTTTTATTTAGTCTAAAAAAACTATCATAACTTGAAGTTGGTGAAATAACACCTAGTTTTTTATATATCATTTTAACAACATAATATATTAAATAAAAGCTAAAATATAGCTTTAGAAATAGACAACTACAAGAACAATACCTTTAACTTTTTTATTAAATGAATTGAATGAAGTTATTTTCATTCAAGTATTCAAGTATCAGACATTTATTTTCTACAAACATCGAATTCAAGCAAGAAGATAGCTTACTACAGATATATTTTTGCTCTACATATAAATATATGTAATATATTAATATAGATACTATGTTCTCGAAAGTTCTAGAACCCTAAGAACCTTAATATCGAAAGTTCTAACCTTTTAGTTTAATTTTTTATTTTTTATTAAGTAGGATTGATAATAAATCTTGTGAAGTTAAACAGAATCCAAAATTGGAATACTTTTACGTAAATGCTTTTAATATAAAAAAGTATAATATTTCATATCATGTACTAGTTAAGAAAATAATTTATAAAAAATACCAACAATATTTTTGTTAAGTTTAATTATTGAATGTTAGAACTTCAATATAGTGTAATTTTTATTTTTTACTCTTCAGCCTGTCCAGCCGAATCCAGGATCACTTCGAAGGAGAATGGCTGGAATAGATATCCTTCACCTGAGTAGAATTTGCTTTGGAATTCGACCCTGTGAATAAAATAAGCATGATTAAAAAAAATACAAAAAATAACGAAAATTTTCAAAATGCAATAAAAATGTATTTTTTTTAAATTGTGTAGTTTAATAAACGTCACATATAACAAAAAAAAACTATATTGTAAACAGTTATTATTCATAAATTAAAATAATATTTTCTTTATACGTAATTTTATTTTTTCCAATACATTTATAGCAGAACACATACATTAATAGAGGCCAGTCGTGGTGCAGCGGTACAAAGTGTGACTGTAAAACCGACTGGTTGTGGGTTTCTCTGCTGTGTGCGGGATACAGCGCGAAGCTGATTTATTTATTTTATTTATTCAATACATTAATAGATAGGCCAACCCAAGCACCGATTCAATTCCAAGTTCAACCAAAAAATCCCAAAATACTTATTTTATGTATTACTAAGTAAACAAACAAAACATACCAATGCAAACGTAAAGTGTGCAGGAAAGCGGACAGCCCCTCCATGAGGACCAGGATGGAGACAGAAATGGCCGCCCATCCGGCGAACACTATATATAAGTATATGCCTCCTTGGTAGCCAGCTGACTGCAGACCTAGCAAGTAAAGAAAATATAAAAAAATACACCGATAAATATTTATATTAATATTATAACAGTATGGATACAAATCTAATCTGATCTAGTTTTAAGAGTTTAGATATATGTATTTGAAGTTTTGCTCATATTTTTTTGTATATACAAATTATATCTATGTTTAGTTAAATAATATTTCAAGTTCACTAACATTAGTGTCTCAGTAGTCTGTTGTCTGTTTTGGAAAATAAGCGAACGAGCTATACGAAATAAAATAATCGATATTTCGCTATACATCACTAGACAGATTCAGACTATAAATAAAATAAAAAAAATACAATTTTATTATTAAATTGAACAAAAAGTTACACAATACGACAATAGGAAAATTAAAATGATAAGTATAAATGAGTACCTTTACGCAACAGCATGTTCCAGGCGACCTCGGCGAGCTGCGCGTGCGCCAGCGACAGCGCCCACAGCCGCAGGTAGGACGCGGTGTGCGACACGCTGCCCAGCACGTACTCGATCGTGTGAATGGCCTGCGGAAATCAATTATTCATTTTAATAGTTTTAACATGTTTAAAATGTTACATACCACAAAAAAGAAAGTTTCTTTTTTCATTTTTCCTTTTGTGTCTTTTTAAAAAAAATATTCGATTAAAATTTTGTTTTCAAAGATAATTGTGAGATACGTCTTTGTTTAGTCTCCATTTATTTTAGTGATAATAGCATTAATTGGTGATCATTCATTATTGAACCTATTTGATCCAGAAACTCTTCTGCAATTCTTCTTCTGAAAGACTTTTGATTATACTGTAATCGCAGAATTGTCAGTTGTAATTATTTTCATTTTCCTTGCTCGCTTTGGTAACAAAACAAAGCGTAGCGTTGAGTTCCGTTGACTTAATACACAACTTCTCTAAAAATCGAGTGGTGCTTGGAAAAAGTCATTACACTAGGTTCCCTTTAAAGCGGAGTAAAACTAAAAAATCGTAAAAAAATAATAAAAAATAACCTGGTGTATAAAAACTTCAGTGATATCATCATCGTGATTGTGTGCAGCGGGGACGGGAGCTCCACCGGCTGTGCCGTTTTCAGCCGCCGCTTCGATGCTTTGGTGACCTTGGCTCTGAGATACATTAAAAATAAGTACCAATATCGTATATATATATTATTTTTAAGACATTATTTTGAATCGGATTAAAAATATTAACTATCTATAAATAAAAATTGTAATTTAATAATTAATAAATATTAAAACTAATTTCTATTGCTCATATAAATACAATATACCAAAATTTAAAAAAAGGTTTTAAAACGACAGTGATAAAAAAGACATGGAAATTTATAGATTACAAGACAAGACTAATTTTTAATAAACAAAAAAAACATAGCAATATAAAGTTTTAAATTGTATTTAAGAATAAAAACACAACACGTACAGCGCGTTGCTTCTGCTCCTTCATGATGAAGTACGGCTTTCCGAACAGCATGACTGGGACGCAAGCGAGGGCCATCAGCACGAAGAACTGACGAATAAAACAGAATATTATAGCAGGTATATTATACATAGAAATGTTTTTAAAATATTAATAAGAAGTCATAAATTACTAGTAAGTACAATATGTTTTAATTAAAATATATTTACATATTTATTAAAATTTATCTTTTCATTTATTCGCTTTAGTGTCGAGGCAAAGCGCGGTGTTGAGTTCCGACACTCAAAACGCGATGTCTCCAGAATTCAGCGGAAAGTGGGCAACGGAGTATCTTAACACTAGGTTCCCTCTGCCTACCCTTCTGTGTGCGGGATACAGCGTGAAGCTAATTTAATTCGATTTTTTAATGAATAACCTTTTGCAATCCAATCTGTCCGGCGTACATGGTGTCGTCACACTGCGGGCGCGTGTTGGCGTCGGTCTTGAACAGCATCATGTTGATGAACGTGATGAGGATGGAGGGTGCGCAGAAACCGGAACTCTTCACAAACGCTGGTATAAAAAGAAAGGAAATAATATACAGGTGCAGTACGGTCGACGAGTCGTGACCGCCTTGAAGTTAAATGTTATTTTTTTTAAGTGATTGTTCACTCAGGAAAAAATATCAAAAGTTAGAAAAACAGGGGAACAGAAGTGTTTTCATGAGAACAGAGTGTCTTAGCACTTGTTTTCATCTGCCTACCGCGCTATGTGCATGCCATCCACGAATCGAACCACAAACAAGGGGAGCGGAAAGCAAGAAACGAGGTTAAAAAAGTACATTTCGCCATTTTCTATAAAAAAAAAATTAAGTAACCCTACCAAAAAAAAACCAATAAATATCATATTTTTTTACTTTATTCTATTAACGCTTATCATACATTTAATTATAATTATTACTAAAGCGAGAATCAAACCGCACTAACCTTCATCGCCAAAATGTCCAGGATTGGGTCCATAACTAGTCCACTTGATGAACATAAGGAGTACCATGTAGAAGAACAGCAGAGTGAGGAACATTATTTGAGGAATGAATTCCACGTACACGCTGATACGACGTTTGAAATATCTGTAAAAAAAACATAATGTAAGAAATTTTATATAGAGATTTAATCTCCGACAAAAACAGGGGGTTCTTAGAAGTTTGACGTGTCTGTTGTACGAGTGTCTGTATATCTGCTTTGCAATGTTTCTCCCAAATAGATGAATAGATTTTGAAAAATTTTTTTGTTCAAGAAGTAGTTTATTGAGAATGAGACTGTTTCTTATGTGTAGTTTCTTAGTCATCATTCAAGAAATTCAGCCTTTTTAAAGATTATTAGAGTTTTTCTAATTAACTGCTTACGGCGTTAAGTTGCGCCACTCTACATGCTGTCTTGAAAATTGGGCAGAAAGGGGAACACTATATTCTGCATATAGCAGCATAAATAGAAAGAACACTCCTTACTTCATTTTCCACTTAAATTAGAGACATTTTGTATGACGCTTGGTGTCATGATAGGGTCGTCGGCCCACCTGGTAGACGACCTACCTACCGAGCGCCGTTATAGAAATGTTACACTTAATTTTAATTTTATTATATTTTAAGAATATTTTAGTACTTACAAATGATTCCAGAGTGACAGACAGACACCAAACAACATGTGGAACACACCGATGATGATTGAGATTTTCATTTTGTATGCGTTCATGAAGATGATTTTATTTGCTTCGGCCAACTGGTAGTGGGAAAAAAACATTAAATTTAATACATTTAAATTTCAAAAAGATAGATGTTAAAATTATTTAATTGTTTTATCTTATTTAGTTTTTATTATTATAAATTAATAATTTTTAACAGACGTGGCGCAACAGCACAGCCTGACTCTAAAGGCATGCAATGTAGGTACGGTCCCTACTTAAAAAGAATGAGTTTATTGAATATATTTTTATTTCTCTGCTTTCTGGTTCACAGAATGCGGTATTGAGTTCTACAACTCAATAGGGGCCGTAAAGTATTACGTAAGCAGTTTTTTGCAAGTATTGACCCCCCCCCCCCCCCTCCCCTTTGTCATTAAAAATAAGCAATCGTCTTAAAAATATTTCATTGAAACTTGAACGGCCCCATACACAATACTACGAAATTTGTGCGGCGCGTGGGGACCAGCGTGTATTAACAAGGTTGTCGCCACCCGCCCCACTGTATCCGAAATATAGCGAGGAAGTAAAGTCTAATAGCAGTGGAATATCAAGAATCTAACATACAACTATAAGTTAGTTGTATGTTAGATTCTTGATATTCTTGATAGAAAAAGAAAAAAAATTATAAAAAAACAAACCTGCCACACGGGATCAATACCAAACGGATAAGGCTGTTGATAGTAATCAGTTGAATCGGGATTCAGTTGTAAATCTTTATTCTCCATTAGGGTCGACTGGTTGTAACTGTGGTTCCACGATGAGCCGAAAATGTTGAGACTCTTAGAGAATATGTCATTATACATTAGTCCGGTGTACATTGAGAAGAGACCCATCAGGAGGATGATGTACCGACCACCGAAGAATATGTTCCAGATCTGTGGAGAATAATCTTAAGGTTATAAATTTTAACTTAATGACATTGTATGTCAGCATTTAAATGATGATTGATTATGATTAGTATTAATATTTTATTAGCATCACGCTTTCCAGCGAGGCATTGAACGCTACGGTCTCTATATAACTGTTTCTCGTCGTCTACTGACGTCAATGACTTCGTACGTGCCCTCCTCATAGCGGTGGGTTCTCGTACTATCAACGTGACCTTACCTTCCTCGATAGAGGTCTCCTCTACCTTTCTTACCACTCACTCTCACTACATAACTTCTAAAACTTTCTGTTTAAAGCAGAACATACTTAAGGTACAAAGTCATTTTAATATTAAAAAATCATATACATCATCAGATCAAAAAGTAAGGATATTTTACTAACAGCTAAAATTCTATGACATATATGAGTATTTATTCTATAAATCTCCTATTTATTTCTATATACATAACATAACATAACACAGAATGAATAAACAAAATAAGAGCAGACCTCGCTGTCAATCTTTTTGGCCTGCAACGGCTTCTCCTTGTAGCACATCCAGAAGCCGAAGGCGGCCATGAGAGCGCCGTGCCCCAGGTCGCCGAACATCACCGCGAACAGGAACGGGAACGTGATGATCGTGTACGGCGCTGCAACCAACGGTAACGGTAACAGATTGACCGGTAACAGTACCAATAACTATATGCTCCCTAGTGTACTCCATAGGTTAGCGTAAAGCATAACTGATACAAGAACATTAAATATTCTTAATAAACAACATATATTGGTATCAGCTACTCTATAAAATAACTGGTAATAAATAATAATAAATATAATAATTCACATTATTAGTAATTACTATAATAATAATAAGTAAAGTGAAACAATAATTAGTTTATGCAAGTTAAATAAATAATTGTACTAAAAATATATATAAATCTACTCTAAACTATATTAATAAAGTATAACTTATTAAATACCAAAAAATAAACAATATTAAGATCCATTTAAGTGTGTATGTAAATATAAGAAAAACGACATATTTGTAAAGAATTATCATACATTTTTTCACATTTCTTCACTAACAAAAAGTAGAAAAAGAAAACAAAATAATAAAAAAAATGACATAACCTACCTGGATTAACCTCCCTATACGTAGCAACTCCATAAGCATATATCAAGTTTTGGAAGGCCGAAGTAAATTTATTAGTGCGATTGTAAGTCGGCGGGTCTTCCAGTGTCTCCATACGATTGAGGATCGGCGGAACTGAACTACCACTTCTCTCCTATTAGAAAAATAAAAGGAAATCAATATAAAACATGCCATTTATAATTGAATGTCTTCAAATTGAAGAAAAGTCCATATGTGACTGACAAAATATTTAAGCCTCTGAGTATCTAAATTAATTATTAAGTAAAGGTTAAGGTGATTTCCTATTATACTCGGAGTGATCAAAATTTTTAAACATTTTTAAAGTGTTATTCCACACTTAGGAAAGAAAAGTACTCGTTCAACGTATGAACGTATGGCTTAGTGGTCAGAGCGCCTGGTCGGTTTCCAGGAGGCTCGGGTTCAAGTCCCGCTACGTTCAAATTTTTATACGTTTTCTAAAATAAGTTTAGTCAGAATTGATAATAACCAGTGAAAACAAATTATTTTACATTGATAACATTTCATTCCCCACTCATTGTTTAACCAGACCAAAGGAACATCATTAAATTATATGAATAAATAAACATATCCAAAAAAAAAAGCTTCATCTTGTTTTTGCTTTGTGCAACCAAAGCAAGGACTATCAATTATTTATTTATATAGATAAATAAATAATATATATAATAAGTAATAACTAATAAATAAAATGCACACCGTTCCTCTCCTAAGAGCCAACTGTATAGTCTCCAAGTCCAGCGCGGGCACCCAGCATTCAGCGATCAAACACTTCTGTGTGACATCCAAGTTGAACAAATTCAATGTATGATAGATCGCCTTTATCTTGCGAACTTTCACAAACCAGTTCTTAATGTTCTTTGCTGCTGCCACTAGGACACGGTGACGGTGGTCTTGGGTTTGGCCTAGGACCTGTGAAGAATAAGATTTATCTATATGTAGTTTGTATGGTTATATCAATATAAAGTACTTTGTTCTTTTTTTTATGGAAAAGACAAGGCAAACGAGCGTTCGGGTCACCTGATGGTAAGTGATTACCGCCGCCCACGACCCCTTGCAACACCAGAGGAGCTACAGATGCGTTGCCGGCCTTTAAGGTGGGTTGGGCGCCGGAGTCCGGCATTACCTGATACGAAACGCAGTGGCATAAAGCCACTACTTAACGCCGGTTTTAAATGCCGGGGGTGGTAATGATCCGGTCGAGTCTGCCCATGCGTGTTGCCATTGCTGGCGACGTGACTCTACCACACGTACTTTAGTCGCCTCTTACGACACCACCAGTACCGGGATGATCCTATTCTAGGCCGGGATCACACAGCAAAAAAAATGTTTTATTGAATTGGCTGAAACTTTGGTTCATAATGTAGGATGCTGTATCGTACTGGAAGCTGATTATAATATAAATATAAGGATTACGTTACTTGTCAGCGTAATGTTGATTAATGAACAAATACTATAAAGTATAAACTTCGTGAGGCTACACACTGTGCTCTATTAGTTGCAGCACGTTCTAACAATTAAAGAAATGTTTACAAATAAATCTTTTTTTATGAGGCCAGTCGTGGCGCAGGGGCACAAAGTGTGACTGTAAAATCGACTGGTTGTGGGTTCGATCTCACTCGGGGAAATGAAATATTTATTTACATTTATATTTTCATTTCATCGCTCTGGTGTCGAGGCAAAGCGCAGCTTTGAGTTCCGCCACTCAACACGCAATGCCTTCAGAACTTCGCGGAAAGTAGAACGGAAAGGGAACGGAGTGTCTTAACAATAGGTTCCCTCTGCCTACCCTGCTGTGTGCGGGATACAGCGTGAAGCTGATTTTATTTGCAAATATCTTCATTATAACCAACATTTATTTTGGTTATATTAATAATATTAAGAATCTATTGTATTGACTGATGCAATAAAAACCTTACACAAAACACCTGTTTTAAAGTGGTTATTTTTAAAAATAAAATTTATATAAAAGAAGGCGAAATGATTTGTCAAATTCACGTTATAATCAAAAGCCAGATCGAAAATATTCTTTAATATAACATTCCCCCCAAGTGGGGAGCTGAACCCATACCCATCATGTCTCAAAGGCGTAACAGTGGCGTCAAATTATCATTTAAAAATTAAATCAAAATTAAATCAGCTTCACGCTGTATCCCGCACACAGCAGGGTAGGCAGAGGGAACCTAATGTTAAGACACTCCGTTCCCCACTTTCTGCCGAAATCTGAAGGCATTGCGTGTTGAGTGGCAGAACTCAACGCCGCGCTTAACCTCGACACCAGAGCGAAGAAATGGAAATATAAATTTAAGTAAATATTTCATCTCCTCGAGTGGGGATCGAACCCACAACCAGTCGGTTTTACAGTCACACCTCGTGCCGCTGCGCCACGACTGGCCTTAGTTTCCCCAATATTCCCTCAGTTTCCTCAATAAATTATCATTTAACATCTAATTATATAACAATAGTCTATTTAATCTAATTAGTATTGTTAAACAAGGTAAATGTAGGAGCTGGATATCATTTATAAATAATAACTACTTCTATTTGTCGAGTTTAATAAGTGCAGACGTATGCACCGAAGATGTTACATTTATTGTTATATAAAAAAAAATCAGCTTCACGCTGTTTCTCGCACTTAGCAGGATAGGCAAAGGGAATCTAGTGTTAAGACACTCCGTTCCCCACTTTCTGCCGAATTCTGGAGGCATTGCGTGTTGAGTGGCAGAACTCAAGGCCGCGCTTAGCCTCAACACCAGAGCGAAGAAATGAAAATATAAATTTAAGTAAATATTTCATCTCCTCGAGGGGGGATCGAAATCACAACCAGTCGGTTTTACAGTCACACTTCGTGCCACTGCGCCATGACTGACCTCGTTATGATTAATATTTTATTAATAATAATTAAATAAAACATCACTTAGTAAAGCCAACAAGCAAAACAAGGATGTTACATAAAATGAACACATCACCCACGCAACCGCAATGCGGCTCTCAGCACTAACCCAGTCGTAAAACTATAAACTCGAATACTTTAAGTCTAGATACAAATATAAACTTGTTTATCGCGTACAAATCTCTATATTCGTTGGTTCAGTGAGTCATTGCGGCGTATAATTACGTTTTAATCTCTTTTACCAATAAGACGGTTTAAAAATATCACATTAGGTATGAGTCTACCAAACTGTTTGCGAAACTTATGAAACATGTAAAAAACTATAACGAAATAACGCGGAAATAGAATTAATTATGTTGTACATTAAAAAAAGTATTAAAATATTCATTTTAAGATGATTCAAAAAACCCGTCGTGGCGCAGTGGGGCAGTCTGAGTGTAAGCGAAATAGTTGTTGTTCGGGCTGCACCTTGTTTTACTAATCCATACATATATTTCTAAGGGAGGATTCACACTATAGTGCCAGTCATGGTTCGTTCTCGGCCCGATCTCATTTTTATATGAGAAACAATGAGAGCTTGAATGAATCAAACTATTGTTCCCGTCAATCTCCGGTTTAATTACGCATATACAAGAATATTACTTAAGCAAGAATATGAGATCGGACAGATAACGAACCGTTACCGGCAATATAGTGTGAATCTTCCCTAATTCAGGGGGAAAGGGGAGAAACCTGAGAGTATTTACCATAACTTGTTTCTACCTACCTTCGTAAAGCTAAACAAAAAAAAACAATTTATTGTCTACAATTATAAATAATAAGAGGCCAGTCGTGGCGCAGCGGCACGAGGTGTGACTGTAAAACCGACTGGTTGTGGGTTCGATCCCCATTCGAGGTGATGAAATATTTACTTAAATTTATATTTCCATTTCTTCGCTCTGGTGTCGAGGTTAAGCGCGGCGTTGAGTTCTGCAATGCCTCCAGAATTCGGCAGAAAGTGGGGAACGGAGTGTCTTAACACTAGGTTCCCTCTGCCTACCCTGCTGTGTACGGGATAAAGCGTGAAGCTGATTTT
Organism: Heliconius erato x Heliconius himera; assembly: GCA_013421005.1. Classification (NCBI taxonomy): domain Eukaryota; kingdom Metazoa; phylum Arthropoda; class Insecta; order Lepidoptera; family Nymphalidae; genus Heliconius; species Heliconius erato x Heliconius himera. The sequence continues at coordinate 3,827 of JAATLQ010033705.1, read as the reverse complement.
TAATTATAAATAAACAGCATAAACATAAACATGTTTCATTTATGTTAAAGAGGTTAATGGGTAATAAAATACTAATGCTGTATAAGTTTATTATTTTCTGCATATAATTGATGCGATCATGTTCTAGTGCACTTAAAACTGTAGGTTTAACATTTTAGCTTAACAGTTTTAGTCATATTAAACAACTAAGCAGGTATAACAACAATGTATATTGTATTATAAAAAATATTTTTATTATAAGAAAAAAAAATTAAGTTCGAGTTTCCGAACGCCAATTATACAGAGATGATAGATTTGCTTAGTAAAAAAGGGACGCACTTTTGCTTCGGGGCAGCGTTAGAGCGGCCAGGCGCACCAGAAATTATTTAAAAAATAATAATTGACCATTTAAATATTAGATTAAGAGATGCTTCAACTGATGTAAAATTGTAGATTTAAGTTTTTGCCATTGGTTGTGTTTATATTAAGTAAATAATAAAAATTGTAAAGTTTATTTGTGTTTTTCTTAATATAATCCAATAATTTTGGAGGTATGTGTATATGGACTTATATAATATATAAGTCCATATACACATACAAACATACCTTCAAAATAATACTAAATATTGTGAAAACGCGTCGTAAACTTGTGTAGCCGTAAGATTCTCTTTTTATCAAACGTAGAAAAGATAACAATTGACAATGTAACCTTTTACTACAACTTATAATTCATAGTTAAATCATGTTATAGTTATGAGGCGCCATTGAGATCCCGTTAGTAAGTAACTAAATTAATATTTCACATTTGTCTCTCCCGTCTCCTTCTCCTGAAAAACCAACTCTGGGAAATGTTTTATTTGAATATTCATTTAATAAACAAAGTGTATTTTACTTATAAATATCTGTTTTTGCATCTCAAGTCCATACTTAAGGTTAAGAGAAAAGTAATAATGATTTATTTTAAAGTTTCCTATAGCTACAGAACGGTTAGCAAGTGGTGGCCGCCCTGAAGTGCGTAGATTTAAAAAAAAATGAAATCAGCTTCACGCTGTATCCCACATACAGCAGAGGGAACCTAGTGTAAAGACACTCCGTTCCCCACTTTCTGTCGAATTCTGGAGGCATTGCGTGTTGAGTGGCAGAACTCAACGCCGCGCTTAGCCTCGACACCAGAGTGAAGAAATGGAAATATAAATTTAAGTAAATATTTCATCTCCTCGAGTGGGGATCGAACCCACAACCAGTCGGTTTTACAGTCACACCTCGTACCACTGCGCCGCGACTGGCCTCACACAGTGCGTATATTTGATTTTAGAATTTCTTTTACTTTTAACGGCCACGACTTGTCGACCGTACTGTACAACGCATTAAATAAATGAACGTTGATTGAACAATATATATTAAACAACGTTAGCATTACATACATTTAACATCCATAGGGGCGTCTGCCAGCAAACTGAAAAGCGTGTCACTAATACAGAGACAGACGAGAGCAGCGGGCGAATGCGCCGCCGATAAATCACAATGAGATATTTAATAGTAGCACAATGTATAATAACCGTAGCTAATATTTTTATACAAGTTACACTTGTCCATTGCGAGAGAAGTCTTTGCTGCTCATAGAAATGGTTACATTAGCTATATATTAGACAAAAATGTCAATAGGTTCTCCTTTTACTATTATAAAAATATTAAACAACATTTATTTTATTAATAATGAACGTTAAATAGCATTAGTAAATTAAACACTAGAGAATTATATAGGCAAGACTAATTTTAAAGAAAAAAAAAATCAGCTTTAGGCTGTGTCCCGCAGCAGCAGGGGGCCTACTCTAGGGAACCTAGTGTTAAGATATTCCTTTCCCTCTTTCCACCTACCAATTTTACGAGGCATTGTGTGTTGAGTAGCGGAACTCAACGCCGGGTTTGCCTTTGTTTGCGTTTGCCAGAGCGAAGAAATATGAATATATGATAATTCATTCCCTCGGATCGAACTCACAATCATCGGTTTACAATAACACCCTTGTGCCGCTGCGCCACGACTGGCCTCACTAATTTATCAAAATAATAATATCGACGAGAACGAACCGAGACCGGTTCTATAGTGTGAATACGGCCTAAACAAACAAATAAACTCCTACCGTATTCAAATCTTCAATTCTGGTCATAACGCCCATGGCCATCTCGCGTCTGTCAGCTGGCGCTTCGGGACAGGGGTAGAGGGTCGCGCGGAAGCCTTCGCATATCTTCTTCACTCGAGTCTTCAACTGATCTCCTTGGAAGAATATGATGAACACCGACTTGTATACTTGGTCAGACTGGAATATGATAAAAAAAATATTAGTTGCCTATCATTATCACTACCTAGTACTATTTGGTTGTAGTTTTTTTTACAATTTGTGTCCTTTACACTTTACACGTAGACTGGATGAAGAATGAAGTAACTTATCTCAAAATTTCTATAAATTCTGATTTGCATAGAAAATGATAATAAAAAAAATATTCTAAGATTCTATAGTGCCTTATTATTAAGATTGTCCAAGAATGTATGTTAGAAGTATAGGTATAAAAAAGAAACTATCATAATAATAAGAATAGAAATAGCCTTAAATGCTCAAAAGGTACATAAAAAAAGCCATGGCAATATATCACAAATTGCAAATTTTGAAGTTGAATCATTTTTAATCGCCCACTGAGGGCTCCGTACAACAATTAGAGGTTTCGAGCTTTTTCTAAAATTCAAGCTTAGCTAGAGCCCTTTCATCTGGTACCTCACTTGATCTAGCGGCTTTAATATCAAATTTTGCCTTCTTTTAAGACTATTATTTTTAAAGATTTAACCACAAATATATAGTTTTTTTCTGAACTAGTACCATCTGTAGATGCTAACTGCCAAACTTCATAATTCTAAATTAACCGGAAGTACCCTATTAACTGTACCTCTATAGAGTCGAAATACACGTCTGTTCCTTTTTTACCTTAAAAGGTACGGAACCCTAAAAAGATACATGTAACAAAATTACTTGTTGGAATAGAAATAATAATGTAAAAATAATTATTAAATAAAATAATATGTGTTTAGCGTTAGTTGAAAACTAAACACAGGAATTATCGTCGACCTTGAGCTCTGATTACCTAACATTCTATTCACAATATATTATATATTTACTAGATTACTACAACAATACAGTAAAATATTATGGATATTATTCACATATGAAGCCGTCGTGACGCAGTGGCGATGGGTTTTTAATGTGTACAATAGTTGTGACTTAAAATCAAATCGGAAAATGTCCACATTTAATGTAGTCTATCAGTCACTTTCCAAAACGTGGCACGTCAAAAGAGAAAAATTCTTTTATACATATTTTTTTGCTTTTAGACGTCTCTAGAGATAGAAAGATGGCCTTATATATATATATATATATATATATATATATATATATATATATATATATATATATATATATATATATATATATATATATATATATATATATATATATATATATATATATATATATATATATATATATATATATATATATATATACATATATATATATATATATATATATATACATATATATATATATATATATATTTAATAGTAAACGTCGTAAGGAATATAAATTGACAACGTTGCAAACAATAATATCAACATCAAAGAACGCAGTTTTCTACTGCCATAAATTTTGGCTGAAAACGTATTTAATTTCAATTAAAACTGGGTTACGATCTGAATCTATGACCAATTAATTATCGACAAAGATCGAACCTTGACTTGAACATGAAAAAAAAAAACATTTAAATAAGCTCAAGTAATACCTACTAATTAACAATTCAAA
>JAATLQ010033704.1:0-18986 GCA_013421005.1 Heliconius erato x Heliconius himera | reverse complement strand
TGGTGTCAAGGTTAAGCGCGGCGTTGAGTTCTGCCACTCAACACGCAATGCCTCGAGAATTCGGCAGAAAGTGGGGAACGGAGTGTCTTAACACTAGGTTCCCTCTGCCTACTCTGCTGTGTGCGGAATACAGCGTGAAGCTGATTTATTTATTTATTTTATTATAGTTGTCAATCAATTCTGCTTATTAAATAATCATGTATTTTAAGCGGGCGAAGCCGTGGGCGGGCCGCTAGTTTTATAATAAAAAATTACTTACTTGTTTTCACCGGTTCTTTTTCCTACTACATTTTTTTAAATTACAAAACCATATAGAATATTCGTTGTATAATAAAGATGATCCTATATTATTTCGACTTGATGCTACTAAAGCAAAATATCGGATGATTACAGATTTAAGTAATTTAATTATTGATAAAATTTCGCCACAGACAAAAAAATGAACGTCCTTATTTTGATTATATCAAATTATAATACGATAAAACAAATAGAAATATTTTCATTGTCAATGATAAAAGAAATTCGCGGTAGTATAGTCATAGAGAGAGTATACTACAGATATACTATGTACAAAAAGTTGAAAGAATTGCATACCTCCCTGGGCCCAGAATATCAAGAGATGAAAATGTTATGATTTAATAGATTCAGGTACATCATTCTCTACCTGAAAGTTCTGTCAGTTTTGGCAATCTGAGAGCTGAGTTATTAAGGACTTGGTAAAAATGAGGTTAGGTTCACAGCACAATTTCTATTAAATCAACCTATAGCAGTGATTCTCAACCTTTTTTTTGTTGCGGCACATATTTAACGATTTCAAAATTTGGCGGCATACTAAGAAAATTTGGCGGCAATTAGTTTATTATATATTAAAAAATATATATTAAAAAATATATATTAAAATAGTTTATGACAAAAATTTTAAATATACGGATTTTTTTTTGTATACGTAATACCATAACGACCACCTATGTATAGGCACTTACAATAAAATCCTAACTTGTGTGGTGTCTGTCCATGGTAGATATATTAGAAAAATCAAGATGTATTAATAAAATTAGTTTAAAAATTAATTACTCTGACTAAGGCTAAGCTTGAATTTCAAAAAAGCTCGAGATCTCCAATTTTGGTACGGAGCCCTCGGTGGTTGAGCCGCACTTGTCCGGTTTTTTTTTATAAAAATATCTATATCATTATTTACATATTACAACAACATGTAGCGACCACTTTACGCTTTTCGTCATATTATATGCTGTTTTAAAGTCTCACTTACATGTGACGTAACTCTAATATTATTATATATAAAATATATTTATATATATGTACATCTCCTATTTTTAAAACAATATATATTTAAAAATAGGAGATATTAAAAATCCTAGGAAATATTTCGTATACGCTTAATGGAAAACTTTTTGAAATGAATATAACTGATATAGCCTCTTTATTTTTATTATTTGCTGTCACAATTTAAATAAAAAGTAATTATAAAACAGTGAAGCACTGTAATGTCACAAAATGAGAAATAAAAATAAGGCTACGAAGTATTGACATTTGGCTTTCAAGAATTTAAAAGTTATTCTTTAAAATAATTATATTATTAATAACTAATATAATTGTATATTCCATTTAAATTAAAAAAATCTATATGTATTCTCGAATATTGATGAAACAGTATTTCAAAGAAAATGTTGTATTCTTAAGATATAACGGGTATGTAAATGCAATTTTAGTATTACATTTCGCTAGACAAATAAAATTTATTAAGCGTCTTGCATTCAAATTATCTGAGCCTGAATAAAAAATATTAGGGTTATAGAGTTGCAGAGTTGCATTGAAAAAAAATTAAAAAATAGTCATTTATATTAATAAAATAGTCATATATATATATATATGCTTTTGACTTTATATTTTTAATTATTATAGAATCCTTATGTTTAAAAATAGGAATAATTTTACTCGCCTCAATCTAATTTTGATTAAAATATGATAAAATATACAATAAAAATTGTAGGATTAAGGAAAGAAAATTTTAGAATTTTTTTAATTTACTTTTTTTTATAGATTAGAAATCTTTGTTCTGAAAGAGATATCCTTTCACCTCATAATAATTTTTCTGCTTATTAATTGAAATTCTGAGTTTTTCAATTTTCTTGGAAGCTAATATCTAATAGAATTTTAATTGTAACTAATAATACTATAAGTTCTAGGAAAAGGAAAATAAAAGGAACTACAAGAATTTCTTTACATTTTTACGTACTTTACATTAAATGGATGTTATTTCAAACTAATAATCATTTAAGCTTATACAATTGAAAACCATATCCTCGTGAAAACTGCACTCTGTAATATAAATCAGACATGAGACCAGGGCTTAACGTCAAGTGGTACGCGTACAAAATATATACTTGCACGTATGAAAGTATTTACCAATTCCCGAGTTGCGAGTACCGCGGGGGATGGGGCCCTTAGAATACAACGTAATGCTTGAACCACAATACACTTGCCAATTGCCATCCATGATGGGGCAACAGGTCTAGTCAATTAAAATATGTGACATATAGTCAACAAATTAAGGAACACAATCGCCTAACCATTGTGTATTCAATAAAAATATTATTGCCGGCCATTTATTAAAATATTATTATATAATAAAATTGCCGGTACTATATAGATTTATCATCTACATATTTATATGGTACCGGCAATCTATATAATCCGGTATTCTATACAATACATTGTATAGTAAACTTAAAACGTATAAGTAATGATATATTATTTATTTTATATTTTGCCTAGGTATTTTTCAAAAAACCGAATGCGCAACAAATTTTTAAAACAATTTTCTTTAATATTACATAATTACTTTTTAAATTTATTTATTTTCCAATTTTGCAGGCGGCCTCTGTTGTCACCGACCAATTTTCCGAAGACAACTTGTGACTATACTACACCAAACTGCGGATGCGGCTCAGATGGGGGCCAACGTCAAATAGTGTTTCAGCCTTACATCCCTCCGCCGAAAAAATCACACGACGACAAAAACATGAGTTTGAATCGTCCCATGTCCCCACATCTAACGGTATATGCGCCCACATTGCCGGCCATGACGTCCATCGCGCAACGTATCACTGGCAAGTTCATTTTATGACACGCTTGGCACAGATTAGTCGAGTCATCGGACTTCCTATTATATGTCACAATGTCAGGTGTATTAAGAAGTTATATTAATATTTTGGATAAATTTTGGATAATAGTGACTAGAGCAAGTTCTTTTTGATATAATATATTTTTTTGCTTCTTTCTATTTATTTCAGTCCTTGGTTTAGATTTTTCATGTATCATTTCTTAGAAAGATAAGGTCACTTAAAACTGATTATTTTATTCTGCCAACCCTATAACGTATTTGCAGGTATTTAAATCCAATATCAAATAATTTGCCTTTATTAAGATAAATAACGCGTTTATATCAGAGTGATACAGCTTAACAATTAATGGTAACTAATTGTGTCTGCAATGTAGAAAATGGACAGCAATATGTCGAGAATTTTTGATGTCAAAGTTAATGTGATATGCAGACTTTTATACTAAATATTTTAACAATTATATTTGAGCAACGTAATAGACCTTTTATTTGAGGCCATCATAGTCTGGGTCTAGTCTATCTCTATCTAGTCTGGGTCTCTTTCCACTATGACGCTGGACGTCTGGGCGGTAGTAGGCTCGATGCCAATCTGGGGAAATGAAATGGTTTCATTTCCCCTCAATCATTCAGGTGGAATGTGGTGAAATTCAATGTTTTAGCATAAGCCCGTAGCTGAAAATAAAAACTCTTTTCCAGGTGTCGTTTTGACCTTTTACGCCGTGATGTTGTCTGGCGGCAGTTTATTTCTGTCGAACGGAGTGGAAACATACGTGTCGATGATACAAAGCTTGGACCTCTCTAGGCCTTTAATATTCATAATAAAGTTGGCATTTGGTGCGCCGTTTGTCTACCATTACTTCAATGGAATACGATTTTGTATGTGGAATGCAGGAAGATGGCTCGCGATGAAAGATGTGTATGAAACAGCGCGTAAAAGCTTCACTGCGACTGCAGTTGTTACAGTGTTGTTTGCATTTTTGTAATGTTATATAAATTTTTCCTATTGTTTGTATTAAACTTTCATTTAAAATAGCTTGAAAAAAATAGAGAGAAAAACTGTACAAATAAAGTAAACTGTTTTTTTAGTGCATATTAATAGATTATGTGAAGACATAATATGACAGAGGGAACGTAATGTTAAGATATACCGTTGCCCACTTTCCGCCAAGTTCTGGAGGCATTGCGTGTTAAGTGGCGGAACCCAACGCCGAGCTTTGCCTCGACACCAGAGCGAAGAAATGAAAATATAAATGTAAGTAAATATTTTATCTCCTTGAGTCCCCACTCAAGGAGATAAAATATATCGTACCCACAACTAGTCGATTTTACAGTCACACTATGTACGTCTGCGCCACGACTGGCCTCAAAATTTCCGTAAAAGGAACGCTCCCACCATGTATAAGAAAGCTTAAGAAGTTAAAGTAACAAACACTAGACATGAGTGTAATATAATAACATTAATTATTATACGAACTAATGATAACAAACAAAAAATGCAAAAGTAAATTAACTTTTTCTTTGCCCGTTGTGCTTAAACCATTTAAATTTTATTTTACGTCCTTTACAAGAAACAGGTATTGAATACACACTACTGTTTAATTAATATTTAAACAATTAATAATGTTTAAAAACGTTTCATCATGATTGACTCAAATTACAAAGGGAATGTTCTCCCATTGCCATATTTAAAATTGTAGTTAACATAGGGAAGTATATTCACATTTCGCAAGCTATACTGTAAACTTTTAGTTTCCCTATATTTAATGAGCCAAAAGAACGAGATGTTTTACTTATTATAAAAATATATTTAAATTCACTATAAAAAGATAATATAACGAGATACTATTATCTTTTATAAAAAGATATATTATTTTTTAATTGAGTTAATGTTCTTTTTTTAAATATTATATAGCTTTTTTATTACATTTTATGCAAATTATCTTTTTGAAAGAAAAGAAAAAATAAATATACGATGTAGCAAAATATTTAGTTTAGTATCTCGCATATCGTGCAGAGTACAGACGTAGCCTTAACGTGTAAAAACACATGTCAACTTCGCTCAAAATCACTGAGTAATTATTTTCTCGCTCCACGTGGCTCTATTAATTAAATGTTGTATCAAATGATGCTTGGTCGCACCCCACTGTGTAGCGCTTTTGTGCATTCCACAGTGGTTTTGTTGCTCTCTCAATTAAATTTTTGATTTCACACCTTTTTAATATTTACAAAAATACAGCGATCAAGCATGGATATGCTTGATCGCTGTATTTTTGTAAATATTAAAAACTTGAGTTATTTTATAACTAATATTATTTGTTAGTTATTTTATAACTAATATTATTTGTGGTGCACATAAAATGATCAACGCTGGCTCTTGACTCCCAATAAATCAACTAGAGTAAATAAATAGACATTATTGAAAAAAAAAAATTAATCCAAACCAGCTGTATTATCAATATTATCAACTTTAAATAAATATTTAAAAGTATCTAAATTAAAAGTAAAACAGAATAAAACAAATACTGTACCTAACCAAGAAAATTTACAAAAATCTGATTAATCTACAAATTGAATAAGCGAAAAGAACCATACGAAAATATGAATTAATAACGAACAGCAAATAACTACGTAAATATTAGTAGTAAATCGAAAATGTATGAAAATTGACACGATCGTCAACGTCGTCTGCCTGTTCGGGTCCTGTCATTCAGTAAACAAGCCCACGCACTCACGGGCCACGGGTATCTCCTAAAGTGTTTATTATAATGTTGTACAGTAAATTACAAATTCAATCTAGATGAAGCTGACTATTATATTTATTTTGATAAGGATTAATACCAAATTATAGAAAATATATGTACTGACAATAACCTGATAAATTCAAATTAATATTATACGTGTCAACGGATTCTGTAGTTACAATAATTGATTAAAAAATTATAATTAGGTTATACATCAGGCCAGTCGTGGCGCAGCGGGACAAAGTGTGACTGTAAAACCGACTGGTTGTGGGTTCGATCCCCACTCGAGGAGATGAAATATTTACTTAAATTTATATTTCCATTTCTTCGCTCTGGTGTCGAGCCAAAGCGCGGCGTTGAGTTCTGCCATTCAACACGCAATGCCTCCAGAATTCGGCAGAAAGTGGGGAACGAAGCGTGTTAACACTAGGTTCCCTCTGCCTGTGCCTGCCTGCCTACCCTGCTGTGTGCGGGATACAGAGTGAAGCTGATTTTTTTTTAGATTATACACATTCTTTGTATTTGAATCTCGGGTTAATTTCGAACCCTCAACAAACAAGGGACAATAAGGACTTGGCTTCATTTTCGACAAGCAAAAACCTGCATTCCAGCTGGTGTGGTATAGATTAAAGGCACATTGTTTTCTTAAATCACTTATCAAGTGGGCAAATTGTTTCAAATTCAATTTACATTAAATATTTTAGTGAAGATATCACAGCACTAAGTTTGTGGATTTGTGGCCACAGATTGAGTATCGTATATCTACATATTATTATGTATTTTTTCGTCATTTTGAACAATGTCATATTCTAAATAAAATATTGTTTTAATGACTTGTTAGTTGACTTAAAATGTAAACGTCTCTTTGCTGTGCGTCTATGTTACTAAATCTAAAAGCCACTAATTTCTACAAAATTTAAAAAGTGCTGTGTGCTTGTGACTTACTAAATATACCTCCTATAAGGTCGCGGACAAATATAGGCAGAAGAATCCGAAATGCAACGAATCAAATTAATTATCAATCTTATCGTAGTGCCCAGGGAAGATCGCAATGAACGTGAAAGAATTCGGTTAAGACAGATCCGTTTGAATCCAGCTCCTTTCTGTTACGAACGGATATTGTCATATCTTAACAGAAAGGATCTGGCTTCAAACGGAACGGATATTGTCATATCGTAACAGAAAGGAGCTGGATTCAAACGGATCTGTCTTAACCGAATTCTTTCACGTTCATTGCTATCTTCCGATATCGATAGTCCTCGGTATATGCATGAATACGCTCAAGATGTCAGGTCCTATGTTCAGCATTATGGCACAGCAGATTTGTTCATTACATTTACATGCATGCACAATGGATAGAAATTAAAAAAGCGTTATTCCCTGGCCAACCACCTATAAACCGTCATGACATTACAGAAAGAGTCTTTAGACAAAAGTTGAAATCGAAAACAATGGATTTAATTGTTGAACATCGCGTGTTTAGTGAGATGACACGCTGCTGGATGCATTCTGTAGAGTGGCAAAAACGTGGATTGAAAAAATTTGGCCAAATGAAGTTGATAAAATCATTTCAGCAAGTTGAAATCAAATCAATCGATTGATTGAATCAAATTAAGTGTTTGTGGTATTAATATAGAAAACCCATTTTTCTCACATGGTCAATTGTATGTTGCCTGTTCCCATGTTAGAAAACCATCTGCTCTGTTATTTACGCGCCAGGCAAACAAAACAAAAATTTCGTGTGCCATAAAGTACTACAATAAAAAAGAAACAATTTAGAATAAGTAAAAATAAAATGAAATATAATATTTTTTTTAATAAATTTTAAGCGACTATTAAAAGATTTTTATGCGTTTTATAATTTTTATTCCTTAACGTAATAATTGTTGACTTACCAACTTTCTCTTCTATTATTACATCTTATCTTATTGCTATTACTACAATGATTGGCCTTTAGTCTGATACAAATGTAAGTAAAAAAAATCTATGTACATTAGGCTCTCTCCGAGGTCTTCGCTCTGTTTTATCTATTCTCAACAAAATTATGTTAGCAAATTCTCTTCTTCTCTCAATTCTCGACTATGCGGACGCAAGCTATCCTAACTTAACTAACGAGGACTGTGTAAGCAAACTTGAGCGACTTCAAAATCTTGGTATTCGGTTCATATTTAACTTACGCAAGTATGTCCATGTATCTGAATTTCGTTTGAAGCTCAAGTGGCTCCCTAACCGTTGTCGCCGGAATCTACGTATACTTTCAATTCTGTACTGTGTGTTATTTACCCATAAGTCTCCACCTTATTTAAGGGAAATGTTTGAATTTTTAGGAGCAAATACAAGGAGGTTGAGATACAATGAGAATCTCACTTTAAGAATACCTACGTACTCTAGTAAGTTTTATGAGAATTCTTTTGTGGTACGAAAGATAAATCTGTGGAACGACTTGCTACTTTTTATTAGACGTTCCAATAGTATATACTTTACGTATATTTAAAAAAATTGTTAAAGAATATTATTTTAAGACCTGTTCTTTGTGAAAACATTTACTTAATCTATTTACTTAATATATTCGTAAGTATATGACATCAATATATATTATATAGTATATTATATTACCTTATATATTGTACTATAATATAAATATTTGTGTATTAAGTTTATGTATTAGGATAAAATATTATTTACGTATGAATGTTTATTTACACCACCCACTATATATTTTTAATTTTATATCTTCTAACCTCAAGGTTGTCTGTCTGGAAGAAATTGCTAATTAGCGATAAGATCGCCTTTTGCACTTCACACAATGTTATGTGCATCTACTAGATGCAAGTTGTGACTTTGCTTGCTTTCAATTTGTGGTGTACAATAAAGTATATATCCATACCTATATTATAAATTCGAAAGTAACTCTGTCTGTCTGTCTGTCTTTTACGCAATCAGGGCCAAACCGCTAATTTAATTGTGATAAAATACTCATATAGAGATACTTGAGGGTTTTCAGATGAACATAGGTTACTTTTTTTTCTCATATTTGTAATATTCTTGAATTATACTAAGATATTAAAATACGTTTCAATTTGACATGTAATTTATTCTGCCATATTAATAACAACCGTCGCTAAGTAACCGTTGCTAGGCAACAAGGAATTGTGTCGTTTTAAGAAAAGGTCGCCCAAAATGAGCTTCCTAAACGCTTACATTGCGTGCACTAACTCAACTTTATGAGATATAAAAACTATGTTTTACAAAAATATTGTCTTTTAAAAAATCTATTAAAAAGTCCACGATCATGTATGTTTATCTCTGAAGGTTAAGCCACAGTAACCATTTTAATATATTTAATTATTTTTTTTGAATTATTGTTAATGTTTTAAAAAAAAAAAAACAGCTTCACGCTGTATCCCGCACACAGCAGGGTAGGCAGAGGGAACTTAATGTTAAGACACTCCGTTCCCCATTTTCTGCCGAATTCTGGAGGCATTGCGTGTTGAGTGGCAGAATTTAAAGCCGCGCTTAACCTCGGTACCAGAGCGAAGAAATGGAAATATAAATTTAAGTAAATATTTCATCTCCTCGAGTGGGGATCGAACCCACAACCAATCGGTTTTACAGTCACACCTCGTGCCGCTGCGCCACGACTGCCCTCAGTTAATGTTTTTAAATGAAATTATTTTAAACGGATTAATCGGGTAGACTACCCGTGACCACGGACTACTGCAGAGCAGGGCTTGTTAACGTTACCAATTCACATTTAAAATTAACGTTAATTACCGGTAATGCCATAGAGATACTTAAGTATCGTTACAACGCATGCGAAGAAAGCATATTTTAAGCAGTTTCTTGATTCTTAAGTTTAGAATGTAAATAAGAATATCTTTTAAATAACAATGAACATTCTTACAGCCAATAAATTATTTTCTCAAATCAAAAAATAGCATAAATGATAGTCATATCGACGAAAAAATATTAAAAATGTAAAAAAAATAATATTCTATTTCCCCGAATGGGAATCGAACCCACAACCTGTCTCGCATTTACAATAACACGCTTGTGCTTCTGCGCCACGACTTTTGCGCTTCTGGCCTCATTATATCGTCATCTCATTAAAGTCCAAAATAATATTTTTTGTGTTTAAAATTGTCATTGATTTACTTATTCTGACACTATACTATTCATAACATCACGCTTTTTTATTGATACTATTGAGATTTTTCGAAAACCGATAATAATTAATAATACTTTGCCCGATTCGGGAATCGAACGCAAGATCCCTTGCTCGGGAATCGCTTCAACCACTTCACTAGCAAGGCAGTTTATTTCTATACCTTTCCATAACATTAATAACCATTATAAAGTAAATACTGTTATAGTTTATAAATATTGTTATTATTACTAACAGCTCCCGCTTGAATTACAGGAATATTTATTTACATAATATTATTTTTTTATTTTGGGAAAAAATTGATGATGAATTATTTTAGTAGTATGTAAGTAGCTGTATAATATAAAATGATTTTGAAATCACAGGCGCTTAATTATTTTCATATGTATGGATGTATATTCAACAAGAATAATAACTCGAAATAGCAAAGAGATCGCGGTAATAATAGTACGCACACACACACACACACACACACACACACCTAGCGTCGACGCAGTCTTACTTACATATTTTTGTGATTGGACGAGAGCGACGGTAGTGAAACTATCTTAACGATACCATTTTAACGATACCTAGCGATACCATAGATTTAACTATACTTGTGCTTAACGATAAAAGTATCTAAATATAAAGGTAAATATTTATCGATACTTTATCAAGTATCGATACCTAGAGTACGATACCATAGTTTTAACGTTATTTCAAGCCCTGCTGCAAAGTGTTCGAAACGTCGGGTTTCCAAAAATGTATAAAAATACAAAATATACGCGATTAATCCGGTTAAAATAGTTTCAAAGAAATTATTATTGTTAATGTATTTTCTATAATTTCGTATTTAATCCTTATCAAAATAAATATAATAGTGACCTTTAGCATTTTACCTAGATTAAAATTAAATTTTACTGTACATCTTTCTAATAAATACTGAAGGAGATATCACTGATTCAAAATGAGTTAGCCTACGAACCGCACTTTTGTAAATTTTTATTCATTTTCGATCTACTGTTAATTTTTATGTGGTTATTTTTGTTTATTATTAATTTATATTTTTTCTTTGGTTCTTCGCTTATTCGAGAAGTAGATTAGTTAAATTTTCATTAATTTCTTGGTGTGGTGTAAGTTTCGGCCCCGCGCGGCATCGTCATAATATTATTTGACTCTAATTATTATTCTTTTTCGGATTATTATGATCATTTATTTATATTTTCTTACCAATCCTATTAAAAACTGAAAACAATTCCATAAATATATTTAATAAGCATTCGTATAGTTCAAGCGGGCGAAGCCGCGTCCGGGTCCGCTAGTAAATAAATAAATAAAAATACATTGATTCCCTCCTTATTATATTTCAACTTCAAGTATAGATGCATTTGCGATGGATATTACTGTATTGGTAACGTAGAATCTAGCCTAGTAAGCTTTTAGCTCCAAACACCACATAACAGCGTATCAATCAGTCCATTTTTCAGTGCTGTGTGTTAGTATATGGATTTCAACTAGCTTATATGACTCAAATAGTGGTATATTTTAGAATTTACAGGCTATATATAAAATTATATCAATGTTAATATTGAGACCACTCGTGATGCAGAGGGGTGACTGTAAACACGACTGGTTATGGGTTCGATCCCCATTCGATGAAATGACATATATATTTAAATTTATATTTTCATTTCTTCGCTCTGGTGTAGAAGTAAACTGCAGCGTTGAGTTTCGCCATTCAATACGCAAACGAAATGGGGAACGGAGTGTCTTAACGCTGTGTGCGGGATACAGCATGAAACAGAATATAACAAAATTTATTGTTTATTAAATCTGAAATAAGTAACATTTCGGTATTCCTTGTTTTTTAATATAAAAGTTTTCACAGTCCAGTTTGGGTGCCTACAATGAGGCTTTATGCCCAGCATCAATATATGCGGCGTACGGCGGATAATAATCATGTTATACGTTAAATGTACAAATGTAAATAATATGGCTTCAGCAATGAAACATAAACACCAATTCAAATATTTATCAAATGCCAATGTTTTGTTGTTAAATATTAGTTTTGACTATACGGTATTGATTATATAAATATCATATAGTCATTTATGTAAAATTACGATTGTTTGAAGCCAGTCGCGGCGCAGAGTTGTAGGTTTGATCCGCCTATTAATACGCAATGCCTCTAGATTTCGGCGGTAAGTGGGGAAGGGAGTGTCTTAACACTAGGTTCCCTCTGCCTACCCTGCTGTGTGCAGGACACTAAGGTATGATATACTAAGGTACTACACTAAGATATGATTAACTTTTACTTTACGTATGCTGATAGATAGAATGATAGTCGAGGCTTATTATAAATATACAGACTGATTGATTATATTTTTCTTAATATATTAAGAAAAACCAGTCAACAATTGACAGACAATTCTGTATGCTGACATAGAAGCTTAATTTTTCTCTGCTAAAGCAGAGATGCCATTTAGATGCCATAGGTAACTAACGTAAAAAAATAAATTTAAACAAAAGACATACAGGCAACACAAGTTAACAATTCGGTTCATATTACGAAACCATAAAAATAAAAAGTAATTAAGCTTATGCTATAGATGTATTAATCTTTTATATAAAAATAATACAGTTATTTTAATGTACATCCTGTTTATAATAGAGTGATTTATTTGGCTTCGGCTTAACTGATATCTCTTTGATGCGTTGAAATGGATTGAAATGTTAACAAAATATGATAATGGCCATGCAAAATATTCTTTTATTAAATATAAGAATTATATTGAAGAGAGAAAATGATTATGATATAAAAATGTAACAAACCTATAAAATTAAATTCTTGCAGACTATTTACACTCACTTAAGAATACTTTACATGGACCCATCCAAGAACGTTTTAAGCGAGTTTTTATTTCTTTGACACTAATTGTTTTATACATCCGTGTATTATTTTTTCTGTTCCATCATTTTTAAAATACTTTCTGGCGTGGGTAATTTTATAACCGGCTTTGTCAGGCAGATCCAAGGCCGACGAATTTAAGGCTGTTGGATTCAAAGCATTCTGACAATGCAAAAAAATCTTTACCTATAATCTCTATATATAATAAGACAGTAAAAATATTTTGTCTGTACATTTAGTAATTTTGACTGAAATGGATCGAGGGAACCTTAAAAAGAATAATAGAAAGCAAAAATATTTTTTTTTCATTTCTTGTCTGTCTGTTGAAATTTATGTCCACATTTTTCTCTGAAAGTACTGAACCGATTTACTTAAAAGTTTCACCAATTGCTTTGTTTTAACTCAACTTAACTACTAAAGTTTAGTTCATTAAAATCGGTTCTTTAAAAAAAAGTTATCGTCATTTGAATGAACTCAAAGCATTAGTTTGCCTGCGAATATTATATAGCAATCGCGCTGGTAAGATTCTTGGCTAAAGAATGACATTCGAAACGTCTGGGTTATATGACTGTTGATAAAAATATATATTTTTGAAGCACTATTATATAATATTTTATACAATAAAGTAAACAAAATTGAATTGTTAGTGGAGATAACCCCATAAATCATAACAGTTAAGTTTAAGTCAACACAGAGATAAAGGACGATCTTGAAATAAATATCAAGTAAATACAAAGAAATTTTGGGTGGTTCGTTCATATAATATATGTAACTAATAAAAACTGTACAGGAGTTAATATGCAATTATTACAGTTATTTTACAAAGAATATTATGAATCCTACAAATCAATAATTTAACATATATATATTTAAGGCTTTTTTTATTTAAAGCAATCAAAAATTCTTTGACGATAATGTCGTAAAAAATATAGTTGTCAATCAATTGTGCTTATTAAATCAATAATCATGTATTTTAAGCGGGCGAAGCCGTGGGCGAGCCGCTAGTATATATATATATATATATATATATATATATATATATATATATATATATATATATATATATATATATATATATATATATATCTTTACATATAGTTTTAATCTATCCTATATGCTGGTAAGTCAAAAAGAATCTGCCACGCACGTTATTATCGTTGGGGGCGAGTTTCGACATATGAGGGATAATGATTTTTCGTGCTGTAGCGAACGTGTTAATTTGCGTGAAAGCTACTATTTCAATCATTGATTTCTACTTAAAACGGATTTATATTTAATAATAGGTGTCTGACGATAGGGTAATGTGTTTTTTACCAGAGATCTATCTGTATACTTATAGTATGAGTAAAAATTGATTTGAGTTTTTACTCATACTGATACAGCATGCTACTGCACGTGATGTATTTACATACTCGTAAGATGAAGACTAAAAAACTGAAATATTAAACGAGTTACCTAAAGCGTGTGAAATGGTTGGCATCAAAAATTTTTTCGAAAAATATTCAAATATAAAAATATTTTAAGCATGAAAATCTAGAAATATTTTTTTTATATTTTTCTTTATTTGGTAAAGTTTGCAATTTGTCGGCTTTTTCTTGATTTTGGAAATGGTTGGCATCAAATATTTTTTCGAAAAATATTTAAATATTTTGGCTCGTTTAAATGTAAGCATGAAAATGTAGAAAACATTTTTTTATATTTTTTCTTTATTTGGTAAATTCTTTGCAATTTGTCGACTTTTTCTTGATTTTGTGAAATTATGAGTGCCGATCACTAACTCCTGTTCTATAAAGAACAGGAACAATATTATGTTTATACTTTATTGTTTACTAGCGGCCCGCCCACGGCTTCGCCCGCTTAAAATACATGATTATTGATTTAATAAGCAGAATTGATTGACATCTCTAATGACTTCTAATATGATTTTTTTATTACTTTAATCTGTAATATTCTAATATGATGTTTTTACGACATTATAGTAATTTCTATAAGAATTTTTGATTGTTTCGAACTAAAAAATACGACCAATGTTGATATTTGATATTCATAAAATATACATAAAGCTAATTATTTATTATATGTATATATTTTTGTAACATTACGTTCTTTTTACCCATGTTATGTTTTTTAAAGCTCTGTTAAATGTGCTGATGTTACTTAATAATTTAATGTACTGCTTCAGAAACAGCCTTAAATGTAAAATTATTGATTTGGGTAAGGATTCATAATATTCTTTGTAAAATAACTGTAATGTTTGCATATTAACTCCTGTACAGTTTTTAAATTAGTTACACATATTATTAGCTAAATGTACAATTGGTAAATATGTCGTTATTACAGAGTACACGTAGAAAGGATGTTTTTAGGCATTTTATATAGATTTATTTCAAGCGAACGAACGAACCACAAAATCTATGTATTTGCTTGATATCTCTTTGAAGATCAAATCGTTCTTTATCTCTGTGTTGAATTAATTACGTTTTCAACTTAACT
The DNA here is from genome assembly GCA_013421005.1 of Heliconius erato x Heliconius himera. Taxonomy (NCBI): domain Eukaryota; kingdom Metazoa; phylum Arthropoda; class Insecta; order Lepidoptera; family Nymphalidae; genus Heliconius; species Heliconius erato x Heliconius himera. The sequence goes on along the minus strand of JAATLQ010033704.1, from coordinate 3,555 downwards.
GTTATGATTTATGAAGGTAATCTCCACTAACAATTCAATTTTGTTTACTTTATTGTATAAAATATTGTATAATAGTGCTTCAAAAAAATATATTTTTATCAACAGTCATACAATCAAAACGTTTCCAATGTCATTCTTTAGCCAGGAATCTTACCAGCGCGATTGCTATATTGTTATTGCGAACGTTAGTTCGCAGGCAAACTAATGCCTTGAGTTCATTCAAATGACGATAACTTTTTTTTTAATGAACCGATTTTGATGAACCAAACTTTAGTAGTTAAGTCGAGTTAAAACAAAGCAATTGGTGAATTTTAAGTACATCGGTTCAGTACTTTCAGAGAAAAATGTGGACATAAATATCGACAGACAGACACAGACAGACAGACAGACAGACAAGAAATTAAAAAAATATATTTTTGCTTTCTATTATTCTTTTTAAGTCCCTCTATCTATTTCAGTCAAAATTACTAAATGTACAGACAAAATATTTTTACTGTCTTATTATGTATAGAGATAATGTTGTACAGTAAAGTACAATTTCAATCTAGATGAAGCTGACTATTATATTTATTTTGATAAGGATTAATACCAAATAATAGAAAATATATGAAAATATATTCTAAATCATCGCAATCAAATGATACGAGGGTTTATTCTTCGTCATTTGTCGCATTTTCTATCAAAACTATAAGGTACTTCCCGTTAATATACAATTACGAAATTTGGTAATAAGTTAAAACTTACGGCACGTATAAAAAAAAATTCCAAAATTATTTTCCAAAAAAATGATAATTTGTGGTATTTGTGTAGCAGAAAAAAACTATTAGGTATAAATTTTTATCTGTACTTGATTTTATACAAAATTACAACTTTAATAAGTGTGGTGTATCTCCATTCATGAAACTGATACGGAACTCTCGGTTCATGAGTACGACTCGAACTTGACTGAAAATGTTGATTATTTTATAGATTATATAAAAATGTCTAAACACATGCTTTCTATGTGTACTCTGTAATACCTTCATATTAACCAGCTTCACGCTGTATCCCGCACACAGCAGGGTAGGCAGAGGGAACCTAGTGTTAAGATACTCCGTTCCTCACTTTCTGCCGAATTCTGGAGGCATTGCGTGTTGAGTGGCAGAACTCAACGCCGCGCTTAACCTCGACACCAGAGCGAAGAAATGGAAATATAAATTTAAGTAAATATTTCATCTCCTCGAGTAGGGATCGAACCCACAACCAGTCGGCCTCATATTAACCGATTAAATATTTAACTAATAATATATGTAACTAATTTAAAAAGTGTACAGGAGTTAATATACAAACATTACAGTTATTTTACAATGAATATTATGAATCTTTCAAATCAATAGGTAATTTCACATTTAAGGCTATTTCTGAAAGAGTAAATTAAATTATTCACTGACATCAGCACATTTAACAGAATTTTAAAAATATGATGAGACGTACATTTCATAGGTAAAAAGAACGTAATGTTACAAAAATATATACGTATAAGAAATAATTAGATTTGTGTATATTTTTATAAATATCAAATATCAACATTGGTCGTATTTTTTAATTCAAAACAATCCAAGTAGTAAAAATAATTTTGATTGTTTTGAATTAATTTTTTTTAATTCAAAACAATCAAAATTCCTTATAGAAATTACGATAATGTAGTAAAAAATCATATTAGAATACTAGTGGGCGCGCGCAGCTTGCAGCAACTAAAGTAATTTTTACTGTGAAACAAAACTTAAATAATCATACCACGTACTCTCATCCACTGACTAATTTACATTGAAACTTGTACAAAGCAAAAAGGTGACTCGAATTACTGAAACCAAATTAAGACCAACACTCAATTTAAAACAGCTCGAGGCGTCCCCATGTTCTGTGCTTGAATAGAACAATACTATTTAAATGTAAACTTAAGCAAAAATAGTTCATATTGCATTAACATAACGTTGCTAAACATTTCTCAGAATTTTGAGTCAAAGTTTGTACAATATTTTTATCTTATAACAATTCTTCGTCTTATAACAATTTGTCGTAATAATGAATGCAAGGGATCTAAGGCTGATATAATATACAAGAACTCAGCGAATTCTAGGAACACATTTATTGTTTTTGTGTTTATCTGATAAAATTACTTGTACTTTATTTTTATACGTTCAACATACAATATTCATTATTTTTCATTAATTTTTTTTATGGAAAAGGACAAGGCAAACGAGCGTTCGGGTCACCTGATGGTAAGTGATTACCGCCGCCCACGACCCTGTGCAACACCAGAGGAGCTACAGGTGCGTTGCCGGTCTGTAAGGTGGAGATAGACGCGCTTTTTGAAGGTACCCATGTCATATCGACCTAGTAACACTGCCGCGGGTAGGTCCCACAGTTCCGTGGCGCGTGGAAGGAAATTCCTACGAAACCGATGGCAGTCGTGGAGGGGCACAGAGTTAGACTGTAAAATCGACTGGTTGTGGGTTCGATCTGCACTTGAGAATATGAAATATTTACTTAAATTTATATTTCATTGAATACATAGATTCTTTGGTTCGTTCATTCATTTGAAATAAATCTATACAAAAATGCCTAAAAACAACCTTTCTACGTGTACACAGTAATAACTACATATTTACCAATTGTACATTTAGCTAATAATATATGTAACTAATTTAAAAAAATGTACAGTAGTTAATATGCAACCATTACATATTATATAAAGAATAAGGCTGTTTCTGAAGAAATAAATTAAATTATTCACTGACATCAGCATATTTAAGAGAGTTTTAAAATTATATCTCATCATAATTTTTAAAACTCTGTTAAATCTACATAACATAGGTAAAAAGTACGTAATGTTACAAAAATATACACGTATAACAAATAATCATCTTTATATATATTCTATAAATATCAAATATCAACATTGGTCGTATTTTTTATTTCAAAACAATTAAAAATCCTTATAAAAATTACGATAATATAGTAAAAAAATCATATTAGAATGTTACAGATTAAAGTAATAAAATTTTTTATTAGAAGTCATTACAGTTATAAATAAATAAAATAAAAATAAAATAAAAATTATTTATTAACAAATAACAAGTACAATTTTTGTTACATCTGATGGTACCCACACTAGGTAATCCTGTATCGTGGGTTCCAATATATGATTTTACAATTTAAGTTTAACGTTGACACTCGTTTTACAAGACATAAATAATAATAATACAGTAAAAAAAGAAGGTAAATAATCATTAGGTTATTTTAAAACAAAGTAAAGTTTTTTTTTTTTTTTTGAAAAATTTTGAAAAATTGTCATTTCAGTTAAGATCAATAAAGTTAATAATAATAGGTACTATTGTATATGTGATAAAAGATTTTCAGTGTTATTATAGTCTAAAGAAGTGAGCCAGGACGAAATTTTAATTTTAGCTTTTTTGATCGAGCAAAGCTTAATATCACAAGCACTAGCAATTTTATTGTAAATAAATAATTCTATGTAAGGACTAAAACGTCTGGCGAAGCAAGATTTTATTC
>JAATLQ010033703.1:0-18982 GCA_013421005.1 Heliconius erato x Heliconius himera | reverse complement strand
TTAGAAATAAACTCACTCCGTTGTTTATATTTATTTTCCAGTTGACACTAATAGTCCGTTTTATTTAAACATGTGAAACACAATCAATGACTTGACAATGAACAATTATGAATATTTAATTATTTGAAATTATTAGTTTTAAATAGCACTACTACATGAAATATTAATTATACGAATACGTTATACATTTAGGAATGTTAATTTTGTTTTACACTTAAAACTAATACACAATTTCGCAGGTTGCCGATAAGTATCGGTTTTTATACGTGTATGGGAACGTAACAGCCGTGCTCAAAGGTATTTGAGCAAATGATCAGTTGATTACAGTTTGACGAAAGTACGTTTTGAAGTGTGAAACGCAAAAAACTTAAGTGCGTACTCAACCACTTGAGAATTCTCAGTTGAGATTTTGTACTTTTCTCAATTCAGAAACCGGCCGTCAGTCACAAAGTAATTGAATGCATACAGTGACACATAATATAAATATCTTGTTGATGTATGTTTGGATCAATAATATTTTCACTTATAAAGCTAGATAAATAGTTCGAAGATCTGTAGTTTTTTTAACTTAACATTTAGAAATCTACATCTACACTAATCAAAATAAAATGAGACACTGACACTTGAACCCCTCTGCCACAAGCCTCAATTATTATTGTAACTTTTTAAATGATAATATTTCTTTGTTTTCAATAATATCAAGAAAAACGGGACAAGTGTGAAGTTTCCATACTTCCATATCATTTTCCACATTGTAAGTTAACAGGAATTACATAATAAATAATAGTTAAAAAATGGTAAAAAACTTGCTTTTATAAAAAATCCTATTAGAATTAATACTACTATAATTAATTGCTTAAAAAAAAACAACTAAAAAGTGATTAAAAATTATTATTTTTTAATTAAGAATACTTTAAATAATAACATAATGTAGTATTTTATTTTAAATAAATTTATATTAGGAATTTAAATACTAATTAAAAAAAATGTAATGCAATGTAAAAAAGGGTGGAATGCATGATGCTTATAGATTATTTAAAAAGCACCCTACACTTTTTTTTACAACGCAATTCATTTCTTATTGTTGAAAGATCTATTTTTTGGGCAAAATAGGCAGAATTAAAAGAAACAGACAAAACTAATATGGCACGGTTAGCAGAGAGAAATTAGTGTAGCACTCTGTTACAATCTTTCTGTCCAATTTTGAAGACATTTCATGTTAGGTGGTGGAACTCTATTTTTTTACCAGCAGGAAGAAATTAAAAAAAAACATTTTCCAGTGGAAATCGAACCCACAACCATCAGGTTTACAGTTTAATACTGTGCTGCTGCACCACAGCAACTTCACTCGAGGCATATTTTCAAATTGGCTCCCAAAATTATCACTACTTAAACCACAATAATATTTAAATGTGGGTATAATTATAGATATGTTATCTATATTAAAATAAAATACAAAAATAATAAAATTTAAAAATATAAGGCAGACTAAATATTTATCTATCTTTAGAACATTTTTTCTGTATCTAGTGTTTTTTTAATTATCTATATTTAGCGTAACATATATGCGTTTTACCAAAAAATATAATACCTACCTATTAAAATTTAATGTATGAATGTTTATATTTATGAATGGTTCTCGTACACTATATTCCATAAAATAACTATACTAATAACTAATGTTGATGGTGATGAATTATGTTGATAATTTGAAATAACTTGGGATATATTTCAAATAATTAAAAAAAGGTTGAGGCCAGTGGTGGCGCAGGGGCACAAAGTGTGCCTGTAAATCGACTGGTTATGAGTTCGATCCCCACTCGAGGACATGAAATATTTATTTACATTTGTATTTTCATTTCTCCGCTCTGGTGTCGAGGGGAAAGCACGGCGTTGAGTTTCGCCACTCAACACGCAATGCCTCCAGAAATTGGCGTAAAGTGGGGAACGGAGTGTCTTAACACTAGGTTCCTCCTCTCCTCCTCTGCCTACGCTGCTGTCTGCAGGATACAGCGTGAAGCTGAAAAAAAAAGTTATTTAAATGTAAAGAAAAATCGATATGCCGTGCAATGTCACTTTGAATAATTCAGCATAATTATATTTATAATCAATATTACTCACATGAATGTTTGTATTACTTCGCCCTTATGCGATAGTAAGTCCCACTTCGTTTTATGATGTTATGTCGAGTTTTTTTCTAACACAATTAATTTATTATCTTGATTTATCTTTATATTCAAAAATGTAAACAAATAATCAAATCTTATATACACAGTGTAACTCTATTAAATTTCAGAGGCTTAATTTAGATAGTATAACGGAATAATATTAACCACAACCTAAATGCATTACCCAATTCAAGGCTGCTGCTGCTTACAGAATCAAAATATTTGTACTCTACAAATATTGCTTGACTGTAGTTGACTGGTGAAAAATATAAACACTTCGATAAATACCTAAAGAAATCGATTTTAAGGTAGTCAGTCAATTCTCGTGATGAGAATAACAACAAATTTTTACTGTTTTATGATTCAATTTTATTTTTAATATGTTGTTTTGAGCTAGCTTTATGAAACTTTTAAGTATTAGTCTATATAAATATATGTCAGTAGTTTCTAAAATAACTTCTAAAAAGAAGTCACCAGTATTTTTTTTTCTATACAACCCTTGAAAGTGTTTGCTATAATTTCGTATTTTTAAAAATGTAATTTCAATTTATATTGAAGATTAATAGACCGATAGTTTTTAACTATTATATGGTTAGAAAGACCTATTACTGAGCTGTATTGAGGATAAAAATCACGAGCGCATCAGTCGGGCTGTACTTGCCAATTTTGTCTAAGAATCTGGTTTTTATTTTCAAAAACATCACCAAAAATTCTGTAATATCTGCGGAACCGCTGAAAATAGCTGAACACACATGGAAGTAAAATGTATAGGTATTGAGGACTCCTACCTATAGAGTTAGACAACCGTTGATCCGTCGATCGAGTTACACCTGTATAACAATACTTATATGGTTTTAAACAAAAAAAAACAAATTCTAAAAGATCCCATAATCAGAATAAATTAAAAAAATATTCAAACTGTCACCAAACTCCACTTGAAGTGTATCCTTTCCAATAAAATAAGAGTAATCGAAATCAGTTGGCGTGATATTGTATTATTCGTCCATTTCTCGCGCTCATACTTAATGCAAAATCAAGGCTTATGTTATTTTCTTATAGATAACATTGTCAGAAATTGACCAAATTTGACCATATGGAACCACCTTTGAAATAAAAAAAATATTATCAAAATTGTTTCACCGAGTCCAAAGTTCTGAGGTAACCTTTTACAGAAGTCCGTTAAATACCAAGCTATAACTTTGAGAAAGAAAGGAATAGAATGAAAATTAGTACTTAAATAAGATACTTTGTTGTCCCAAAAAATATTATGATAATTAGAATTACAGAACAGAGTATGGAGTCCTTAATATACTCTCCATAATACGCTATTGAGCAGCCCGAGAGGTAGTTCTTACGTCGACGAATGGGTTATATACATATGTGCCGTTAATCGTTTCTATGTAATGTACTGTAACTATAGTTATTGTTGTCTCTGGCATTTAGAATGTGGCATATGCCAACACTTTAACTAAGTGTTGGCGTATGCCACATTCCAAATGCCATAAGGACACGCGGGCGAAACTGCACGTAAAAAATGTCTGTGCCTATTAATATTATAAAGCTTGTTTAAGTATTATATTTGTTTGATTGATTGCATAGATCTTAGGAACTACGGGTTGAAATCTAAAAAATATTGTCCAATTATCGAGGAAGGCTATTTTATATCACGTTTATAGTTTCGAGGTTCAGGTTACTTGAAACATTTATATGTAATATTAAAATTAACAATGATATCGCTATACTTATTTTATCCATTGTCAAACACTACACTATATTAATGATAAACCCGTGAAGTATCATGATAACAATTCCAGTAGAAAACATGGCATGTGAATATATTATTATTATAGTACTTTTTATTGGTCAATGCATTGTTGCCTTACCGCAGTTGCGATAGGGTGGCGATATGAACCACATTTAATATTTGTAGGTTCAATTTTTAAAACACAAGTTTAATTTGTAATAAGTTTAAATCTTGAAAAAATTGTTTTCATTTGTCATTTCAGTCGTCCTCATCTTATTGAATAGGTTTTCAAGTTGTAACTGAGACTCAGTAATCTTGAGATTCTGCCCTTAAGTATCAATAACTGAGTAAGAACTTTTGCCTTAATTTCAAGATCATTTTCTCTTCAGTATTTGACAATAAATGTTTTGTGTTTATTTATTTTGTGTGGCTGTCGTGGGGCAGCAACAGCGTATGCAATAGTAAGACGTGACGGTTGTGGGTGCGACTCCCATTCGCAGGAACGATTTGTTTTTTTTATCCTTGGTCTATTAACGAAAGATTTTACATTAATTTCACTTTGCGAACCCTGCTATATGCGAGATACAACGTAAAGCTACACATATTTAGATTTTAACATTTTTTCAGCTAACTTCAAAATGGCAATCCACATCAAGGACTCCGATGACCTCAAGAACAGACTTTCTGAGGCCGGTGAGAAGCTCGTCGTGATCGACTTCATGGCGACCTGGTGCGGCCCTTGCAAGATGATCGGGCCCAAGCTAGAGGAACTGGCCAATGAAATGGCGGACTCCATTGTTGTACTTAAGGTAATGTGTAGTGTACTTTTTATTCTCCTTATGCCTGGCGGTAGTCCAAGATTCCTCTCTGTAAGGTCTTCAGAATCCTCAGCGGTTACTCCATAGGCTTTCATATCTTGCATCACGACATCCAGCCATAGCTTTGTAGAGCGTGTGGGTGTCTAAAAAAAATTAACAACACAATATAGTGGGAAACACCAAAAAATAGTGATTTGCTAATTTTATTTTGACAATTATTCATAATTCCGAAGTTTTTGAATTACAAAAATACACAAATAATATTGGCAAGAGTAGAAGGTCAACAGATATCATTCTTTTGTAACTATTCTGCAGATCTTAGTCGTCTTATTACAATTTGAAACCTTGGCCTCGAATCAAAGTTGGAGAAAAAATATATTGTTGAGTCACAACTTATAGTATTAATCATTTGGAATTTGTATAATAATATAGATTTCTTATATTCATAGACTGTAAGATGAGGTTGGTTGAATTGGTATTGTGACATCATCGTTGCAATTGGGAATGGTATAACTGTTCACGTGACGGTTTTGGTTCCTCGAATTATGTTTCCTGCTTACTTAGCTTCATATTGGAGAACCTTTTATATCTTTTATAATAAATATCTTTTTCTTTGGCGTTATTATTTAGCTATCCGTAGAGGATTGTATGTAAACCTCGTTTCTTCAATTGCAGCATATTTTAAAACGATTTGCATAATTGATTTTTTTATTCAGTTGCGATTAAATGTTATATTCAAATGATTAATCATCAAAACAAAAATAAGACTAAAAATATTAACTGCTACAAAATTCAAAGAAATGCTTACATAAAGATTTATTGGACTTTTTCCAAACGTGCAGAAATCTGTCAATTCTATTTATTTCTAGACAGATTAAAATGTGATCTGTTCATTATTGCTGGGACCCGGTTTCCTTATATACAATACATACGGTTAAACATTAGACATATTTATGTATACATACAGTTTGCTACAGCCTGTAGTGGCGCCGCCGCACAAGCATGCATTTGTAAACGCTACAGTTGTGGGTTAGATTCCCACTGGGAATTTCCCTCTAGTAACGAGGCGAAGCGCGACGTTGTGTTCCGCCACTCAACGCGCAATATCGCGAGAATTCGGCGGAAGATGGTAAACGAAAAATTCTTAATGAGAACTGAGTGTCTCAACATTTGTTCCTAGGTTCCCTCTTCGTACTATGCTTTTTGCGAGAACGGCCACTAGAAATAATTATACATGTTGCATTAAGATTTGGGTTTTCTACCTGCGTAAAGGCATATAAAAATATTCATGAAGGTAATAAGATTTGCATATTTTTTCTTTAAAAAACTGCATTTTTAAAATGAATTCCAATAATAGAATATGACTATGTACCTAAATATTTTTATATCGCATCTTTAATTTAATGATTATTGTTTCTGTTCTATCCGGGTTTGAAAAAGAATTTGCTTATTTATTCCTTTGATTCATATATTGCACTCTCTCAATTACTAAGACTAAAACCATTATTTCTTCACGATTTTATGAGTTAGATTTTTTTATGAACCCTCGAAGTAAGCAGGAGTGTTATGAGTTTAATATATATATCTGTATAGGTGTGGGTGTATGTTTGTATCTGTGGCATTGTAGCTCCCAAACGAATGAGTTGATTTATTTATTTTTTTATTTGAAAGGTGGCTTTAACAGCAGTGTTCTTGGCAATAATTCCAAAAAATATATTCCAGTAGTCTCTTGTGTCAACGATTTTTAATTATTTTTACGTACAATGTCTACATTGTGAAACAACGTGATACTGCTACTAGCCATTATGTGCAATTATCACATCAAGTATGAATGAAACTATGATGTTAATTCTCGGGTACCTTCTATTGTTCATCTGTTTAAAATATAAATTGTCCTTAGTAAAACTATTTTATACAATTAAAAACGACGAACTAAATGGAGATGCCTAAATTTGGGACACTTCTCATCAAACACCAAAACGATTATTTAATGTTAAAGCTAAACATTAAACATTGTTCTACGCTTATTGCCCCGTTTTTGGAATATTTGAGTGTGGGAATTCAACGCCGCTCTTTGACTTCTAAAAAAAAAGTAATTAATTCCATCGAGTGTGTGAAGGTTACGATGTCCCACTACTATACTATAGTTTATTTATAATTAACTTACAGTACGATCAACAAGTCGTGGCCGCCCTGAAATTAGATTCAGGAATTTTTGCACACTGTTCATTCGAGAAATAAAAAATAATAAAAAGTAAGAAAAAAAAGTAAGAAAAATATTACAATTGAATCTGCGTAACCATCTCCATCTAACTATAGGCTGGCCACGACTTGTTGACCGTACTGTAGGTTTGTACCAATACATAAAGCTCTTACAAATTACCTATAATTTATTATGCGTAGTACTACGTACTACATTGAATGTAATCTAACACTCGAGTGTACTCTATATATACTACCTTACAGTGAACACTTAAAGAGGATGAAATCATTGCCCGAGTTTACTTGGATTATCGTCTAGTTTTTCAATATTTTAAAATTATTGATTTTTTTTCAATAAATTATGATTTTAACGCAATCAAATTTATTTATAAATTAACATGTTAGCTTAAGCTTGATATGATTTTGTATATCATCGTTATTTATACTAGGTACTAACAGAAAATATTCTTTTATTATGGAAAGCCATGGCGAAGCTGGGAGGAAAGTAAAAATATTTCCAAATTACACTCACTTCCTGGGATACGTCTCAAATTTATTTAATATTCGTATATTATTAAAAGTCTAGGCCGTCGTGGCTCGACGGCACAAGGATGTGGCTGTAAGTAAACGCGACAGTTGTAGGTTCGATTCGCACTCGTGGAAATTATATTTTAAATGTTTTCATTTTCTCCCTCTGGTAACGAAGCAAATCGCGGCGTTGAGTTCCGCCACTATTAAGCGCTGCCACTTTTTCAATACACAATGCCTTAGAATTGGGCAGAAAAAAGAATTAAAAAGTGTATTAAATTTAGTACCGTTCTACATAAATACTGCAAAAGCTTATAAATTAAGATAAAAATAAAAAACTAAATGATTCATTTAAAATCATCATTTATCCCATAATCTAGGATTGTACCTAAGTAAGAATGATCCAACACTTAGTCACGTGACGACTTCCGTTTTGCGTTCCGCCTCCTGAAGGCCGCTGTTACATGATCTCACGTATACAATGCCTTATACTATGTATATGTATGTAGCTTAATTTGTTTACTAACTTGTAATCTGTTGTTTTATTTATGCGGATGTTAAATAAATAAAATAAATCAGCTTCACGCTGTATCCCGCACACAGCAGGATAGGCAGAGGGAACCTAGTGTTAAGACACTCCGTTCCCCACTTTCTGCCGAATTTTGGTGTACTGAGTGGCAGAACTCAACACCGCGCTTTGCCTCGACACCAGAACCAATAAATGGAAATATAAATTTAAGTAAATATTTCATCTCCTCTAGTGGGGATCGAACCTACATCCAGTCGATTTACTGTCATACTTTGTGCCCCTGCACCACAAATGATATATGAATGCGGATATTATTTTTATTAATATAGAGATATATATATGAAAAATATTTCAAAAAGACAACTCTATTGCTCTATATGTATATGTATTGTGTTTTAAATAACAGAACTAATGTTTCAATTTCTTCGCTCTGGCGTCGACAAAGCGCGAAATTGAGTTCCGCCACTCAACATGCAATGCCTTCAGAATTCGGCGCTGGTTCTCTTTGCCTACCTTGGTGTGGGCGGAAACGAAACTCAACGCCGCGTTTTATGTTGTTAGACCGAAAGATATATTCATTTTTATTTTTCTTAATTAGGAATTGAACCTATAGCTATCGTGTAATAAAATATTATACACCGATGGCGTCTGTGACGGTTAATATGCATCTAATACGTGCAAGAACTCATTAGTTTCTTATCAGTTAAATACTTGTTTTTCTAAGATTAAGCGAAAAATAAGGAAACAGAAAATGCAATTATGTGAATAAAATTATTTTCCATAATATGTAAGCCTATTTCATTTTGGAATAGCTTTGTTCCTGATTTCTACGGGAAATAAAAAAAAAATTCAATTTCCTCGAGTGGGAATCGAACCTACAACCTGGCGTTTACAACCGATTGTGCCCCTGCGATACAATTGACCTTCAATAACCTATATTGACTGAAACTTCATTTTATTTACTTTTTTTTTTATTTTTTAATTTCAGGTCGACGTAGACGAGTGCGAGGATATCGCCACGGAGTACAACGTAAGCGCGATGCCAACCTTCGTTTTCGTGAAGAGCTCTAAGAAACTTGAGGAATTCTCAGGAGCCAACTACGACAAACTAAAGAACACCGTGTTGAAACTAAAGTAAAAATATATAAATATATATATGTAACAGATGGGGCAAAGGGAATAACTTGCTTTACGTGTATTTACATATATTATTCATAAAAAAAATATAATATATAATGCTTAATAAAAGGAGCGTAAATGATTATTGGAATCTCGTTTTCTACTCTAATTTCACCTTAAAATGGATTTTCTTGACACTATAGGACTTTGATTGTACGCCGGTTAGTGCAGGTTCGATTTCGAATATTTTTTTTATTTATATATGAAATGTTGGCAAGGAGCAATCGAATATTTTTATATAAAAAAGGCCGTAAAGTGTCTTAAATAATATGTGCATTATATGGATTTTGTACTTTAGTAACACGTAGCGGATGCACAAGTACTGGCCTACTGCCTCACTGTTTCACTTTTCCCATTTATATTACTATGTATGTTACAAAGTATTGTTGCTTCAATAAAATGTATTATTTAAATTGTGTTGTTTTTTATTGTTGTTTTGGTTATTCCTTTTTTTTTGTTTTATTTTGTTAATTTGTATGTATAGAAATATGAGCGTGCGTAACATTCAAATCTTTAATAGAGTTTTATAGGTGTGATTTGTGAATAAGTAAACACTTAATTTCCTCGCTTTGCTTACCAGAACTGGGCAATGAAAATAATTTTAATATTCACGTGTTTGGGCATGTCCCATGTTTGTAGGTCAATCAGTTTTGTGTAACATAATAATAAATTCTTGAATCTGTTATGCATAGGACAAAATTTGGTTTGCAAATTCACATAAAATATAAAATATTTTATTAGGTTTTTGAACGAGTTTTACCGAAAAATCAATAAAATTATAAAACAAGATAAATTCTTATGTATTGTCATTCGCATGTCCCATTTTACTATGCATTATTTCAAACTCAATTATTCCTTAATTTTCAAAAAACATTAAGTTTTTGATTTTAGAGCATTTGGCTTAATAATGAGTTCTATATTACGTAGTTTTTTCTCATATTTGTTATAATTTTATCGGTGATACTAGTTATTATAATTCGTGCCACAAAAAGTTCCGAAAAGTAATTTCCGATTTTGTTACTTATTTTGGGTGTATTTAACTTTTTTTTCTCTTATTTCGATAACATTTTAAATTTAACAAGACTACGCGGTGCAGTTTGTGCCACTATATTGCTCAAAAAAATGCCAGTACCCATTATATTATAATGTTCTTTGTGGTACACATATTCCAGTTTTACAGTTAATCTCATCTGTGTTTGTAACTACTGTTTTGAGGTGAGTTCATAAAATTTAAAACTTCTTTTATCATAAAATAATAGTTAAATCCGCACAATACAATAACACGTTAATTTATGAATGTAACTTCAATTGTGAGGTCAGTCGTGGCGCAGCGGCACGAGGTGTGACTGCAAAACCGGCTGGTTGTGGGTTCGATCCCCACTCGAGGAGATGAAATATTTACTTAAATTTATATTTCCATTTCTTCGCTCTGGTGTCTAGGTTAAGCGCGGCGTTGAGTTCTGCCACTCAACACGCAATGCCTCCAGAATTCGGCAGAAAGTGGGGAATGGAGTGTCTTAACACTAGGTTCCCTCTGCCTACCCTGCTGTGTGCGGGATACAGCGTGAAGTTGATATATTTATTTATTTATAACTTCAATTGTAACAACAAAATATTATCTCACAAAAACATGTTACTTTTATATAGTAACGTATAAACAAATAGTATATACGAATTTTAGTAACAAAATCGGAAATTATAAAGATATGGCAGAACTCCTAAACTTTTTAATCAAAAAATATGTCTTAAAACCTTTTAAGCCTTTTCTGATATTAGCGAAAACAAACGCACAGACAAACACAAAAATTTTAAAAATCACTGTTTGGTTCTCTATTACACTAATAAAAGCTCCCAGGAAGTTTTTTTATATATTTTCCATGTCCAGACAGCGATCAGTTCAGATCGCGATGTTATTGTAAGTATATAGACTAATTACTATTTAAAAAATGTATAACCAAGATGACACATTGAAGAAGGGCTTCCATGTATGACAATTTAAATTTATTCTTACAGAAATGACACAATTTTCTTCAAACAAATATTGAAGCATCATTTATTCTCGAATGTTGGTGCATAAATTAATCATATTAGATTTATTTACATACATTTGCGCCTATACAATATATTATAGCAATATTAATTTATATTACAAAAGTAATGTAACGTGGCGCAGGCGCACAAGCATGCTTGTAGGAATACACGAAAGATTGTGGATTCGATTTCTACTCGAGGAAGTGAATTATTTAATATTTTCATTTCCTCGCTCTCGTAACTAGGCAAACAAGCAATTCTTCCAAAATTCGGCGGAAAGGAAACGAAAATGTCTCAATGGGAACGTAGTGTCTCAACATAAGGTTTGTTGTGTCCGGGATAGCTGTATCCCGGACATAGCAAACCTTATGTTAAGCTTAAAAATGTGGTTGTAATTAAATTTATCTTTTTATAAAATAAATTTATAAGAATAGGATTCTTTTCAAACTGAAATCTGAGCCTAAACTGAAATAAATGTGTTTTTTTGATTCAGTTTCGGCTAATAATATTATTCGATTTTATCAAAGTTTACTTGATATTCTTATCTGTATGTATAAATAATGAAAATAAACATCGTGTTAAAACACTAAATAAAGAAAATAAACTCAATATTTCTCTGAACTGAAATCGACCCACAACCGTTGCGATTACGATCAGACGCTGCATACTGCGCTATGACGGCCTAAATAAAATAAAAATCGAATATTTATAATAATATGAAGCATATATTATACTAACACTTTGAAGTATTTTTAACGAGTTATTCTATTTCGTTGGCATTTTAATTGTTCATCCCATAGTAACTTATAAAGAAATACACCAGTGTTTCCCAACGTGGGGCCCACGCCCCACTGGGGGGCAATTTGATTGATAAGGGGGGCAATTCAAGAATGAACTCGATACAACTTTAACCCAGTTGCTTCGGCCCATTATATGCAATGCATAGATCTAACATCGGTGCCCAATATAACAATAAAAAAATATTTGTAAAAACAAAAACCCCGACTGCATCAAACTAAAAAGAAAATAAACAAGCCCAATAGTTTATTAGGATTAACAGTCGGAACCTCTTTAAATTATGCGGGGTTCCTGGTAAAGATTTTATTGATTGAATTACTTATAGGTCCCAACTGTTAATCCTAATAAACTATTGGGCTTGTTTATTTTCTTTTTAGTTTGATGCAGTCGGGGTTTTTGTTTTTACAAATATTTTTTTATTTTTAATTTTTTTGTTAGAATTTATTATGGTAATTATAATCATGATATACCTTTTTGAAATCCTGAAAATGATCTCTTGAATTTGATACCCATATTGTGGTATTCGAAATGAAAAATATTTTTTTCACTAAGTCCAATGGCGTACCACAGCCGCCATAATTATTTTTTATTAAAGTCACCTATCTAAGAACACTTGGGTTGCTAATACGAATCTAACGGTACCTCAAATATGTATATCCGTTCAGCGGTTCAGGAGATACGAGGTAATAAAGAATATTACATACATACAAGATACGCGCGAAAAACATAACCCTTCCTTAGCAGTCGGGAAAAAAAGACAAAATCTTAAATAATTGCCGTAAATAATTATTAGGTATAATTTCGTTTGAAGAGATCAAAATATCAACTGGGTGATTGGAATCTTCAAGTAGATCACGGGTTCATCACAATGTACATAGTGTTTTACATCATTCAGTTGGTGTCAATTTGAAATAAGTGTCCGTCAAAGCTGTTGTAATAGTTCGTTGATTTAATATTCATATATATTATATAGATATAATTGATAAGTTTTTGATTTCTTTTGTATTTATTTTAAGTTTAAAAGCATAACTTTGTCACATTGAATTAATTTTACCATTTATTTTAATTTAAATTTAGAGGCACTCATTGCGTAGGGACTCAAGAGAATGACCGTAACGCGATGGTTGTAGGTTCGATCTCCACTCCAAGGATTGAATTATTATTTATTATTAAAATATATAAAACTCAAATCAATTTCACGATGTATCCCGCAATAGTGTAGGCAGAGGAAACATAACGCTAAGACACTCCTTTCCTTACTTTCCGCCGAATTCTGGAGGTATGGCATGTTAAGTGACGGAACTCAACGATATAGATGTGGAAAGGCGGATGTTAACAGGGTTAACGGAGCCTTAGCTGCATTGATGAGACGGCGAAACGTCAGCACAGCAGCGCGTTTGGCCGTACACAATGCAGTCTTGGTACCATCTCTGTTATACCGCAGCGAAACGTGGATAACAGAAGAAGAATGAAAGATAGATGAATGCTATTGAGATGCGATCTCTTCGTAGGATACGCGGAATCAGCTTACGCCCAATATTAATAATCTATCTCCAACGTCAATCTTCGATTGTTCCATATATCTATCCAATCTCTAGATTGGATATATATATGGAACAATCGAAGATTGACGTTGGCGATAGGTTATTAATATTGGGCGTTAGCGGATGGAATCCGCAATGAAGAGATACACAGAGTGGTAGGTACTAGCGAGGATGTCATGGTGAAAATAAAGAAAGAATCAGTTTTTTATTATATTATATGTTTTGAAATTTTACTTACTGTGTTTTGTTAACAATTTTGTAGTGATCTCTTCCTAGAACCTATCATTTTGTTTCTTAAGTGGACAAATTAATTTCCAAATATTAAAAAATATGCATAACATTTTTTTACACATATATTTTTAACATACATAATTATTAACATAATAGGGGGGCATTAAACATTTTAGAAAGGTTAATGTGGGGCATGGCACAAAAAGGTTGGGAAACACTGAAATACACTATCCTTCAATTCTCCTCTCATTTACAATTTAATTTGTATAATTTTAACTAAATCTCATTGATGTTAACCATCATCAGTGTTCAATATTAATAAATAAACAATATATTTTTATACTTCCTTTATTTTAAGTCTCTTTCTAAAGCTGCGTTTTACCTCATTATTAATTACCATTTTCCCGTTTTTTGAGGCAGCAAGTGGTAATTTCACTTATCTTTTTGTTTTTTCAAACGACGCTACGGACGATATCGTCCGGTTTAAATATAGATTTAGATACTATTAATATTGAAATAATATAATTTATGCTATGAATAAAATAAGATTTCTGTCACTCTAAAATTGCATTTATATCAATAAATAAGAAAATTCCTAGGAATTTTTGAAATCTACCAATGTTTCACAGTAATTAGTAACATTACTAAAACCGATAAATGAAATAGGCCAAGTCGTGGCCTACAACCGCAACAGGTTGTGGGTTCGATTGAAGCTGAAAAATAAAGATAAATAAAAAAATGTTCCCATGTTTACTCGAATTGACGTTGAAAAACATCAAAAAACATGCCTAACAGAGTTATTAAAATATGATTAAACCTCCTTTTATTATCGAACTTATAAAGAAATATAAGTTTTCATTTACCATTGGTGAAAAGAATAATTTATTTGCGACGTTTTGTCACTATCTTAAAGGAATTTAGATCAATCTAGTGAAAATGTGTAAATACATTTCCAAAAAAGACCCATCATCTAATTGACGAAATGAACCAGAGGGCGGATATTAATAAAAAAATATTTTTTTGTCAACAATCATTATTCGTGAAAAAAAATATATAAAACTAAGTCTAGACCATGATTTGTTAAAGTTAAAATCACCAATTCTACAAACCAATGTGCTATTTCATTCTATCTTACATTACATGTAGGCACCTACTACACACCTATTGATAAGTATAAAATATGCGAGTCACGATGATAACATGACGTCATTTCAATCTTTACATTTAAAATACTATATTTTCCCCATTCTGCTGTAGAAAGACCAGTCTCCTTTGCAGCAGACGAGCGGTTAGACGTACACCTACTACTTATTTGTAAGTATTTTTTAAAACTTTACCTAACTTATTATGTTTATTAATAAGTCTTAAGTCATTATTTGTATGATAATTGTTAATATAAATATAATTGTGTTAATATAAATTATATTTATATATAGATATGATAAATAAAAAAATGCTTATCTGATTACTTTTAAGTTACGGTGTCCATATTTTCGGTATTTCTTTTTTCAAAATTCTTGTTGTAATCATAATAATAATTGCGCAACCATAATAATATTTGTTTCTTACCAAATTAGATTTAATAAAAAAAAATGCTAGGTATTTTTTATCGCATTATGTATTTATATATAGACATGTATTAATTTTACAAACATTTATATTTATTACACTTTTATTTTGTTTACCTTATTAGCTCTATACTAAGTTTAGTTATAAATACCTATTAATGATACTTTATAAGTAGGTAATTGTAGACACCCTAGTAACGAATTCGTTAAGTCAAACAGGAAAACTAAGAGGATAATATTTAGGAACCATTATATTCTAGTAAATAATTTTTTATTTAAAATTGTAATATCACGTTGGAGCTTACTAACAATTTAATCACGCGTTAGTCATGGATACAATTCCAGTTTGTCCTATGTTTTATAATAATATTTCAAGGACATACGCACTTACCTGCACCTATCATTAGCGTATCTGTATAGTTGTTTTTTTTTTATTTGACCACTCGGCCCCCCTATTCTTATATCACATGAATGAAAAATAATATTAACTTTTCTAATTAAATTGATTTAGTAGATATAGGCTAAAATACTTATTTAGAAAAGGTATATACATTCCTATGAACGATTCGAGTCCCGCTACGTTCAAATTTTTATACGTTTTCTAAATAAATATTTTTCTTTCCTAAATGTGGA
This sequence comes from Heliconius erato x Heliconius himera, assembly GCA_013421005.1. Classification (NCBI taxonomy): domain Eukaryota; kingdom Metazoa; phylum Arthropoda; class Insecta; order Lepidoptera; family Nymphalidae; genus Heliconius; species Heliconius erato x Heliconius himera. The sequence goes on along the minus strand of JAATLQ010033703.1, from coordinate 3,009 downwards.
TTAACACTTTAAAAATGTTAAAAATAGATATAGGCTTGTGTAATATATGAAATTATGAGGTTAAATGGGTTAAGTACCATGCTATCATATTTATCTATCTGTAAACAGAAATGGTTGATAAATGATAGATGTGTTTTAGATATCATGACAAGAATAATAAAAATTCTCCCTGTTTTTAGGCTCCAAAGCTATGGTACAATTTTATTTATTATTTTGTATATTATTCTACGATTATAGCAACATATGCACCTAAATTTTGTGTTAAACTTTAGATAACGTAATCTTTATCACTGTCATTATCAATTTCAGTTATAGTCCTTGAATAGATTACTTTGTAGAATAGAATAGTATAAGTATTATTTATAATTACATAAAATACACTGTTACATACATCCACGTAGTATAATACCACGAAGTATAATACAATAATATTGTTCTAACAGTTTTTTCAATTTGTTTTCAGTACAAAATGGCAATCACAATCCAGGACGCTGACGATCTCAAGAACAGGCTCGCTGAAGCCGGAAACAAGCTTGTACTTATTGATTTCAAGGCTACCTGGTGCGGCCCCTGCAAGATCATTGGCCCCAAGATCGAAGAGTTGGCCAATGAGTTCATCGACTCTGTTGTTGTACTTAAGGTAAAAAAACTACATTTTCTTATCAAGATCCTAGGTAGCTAGAGTCTTTATTTTGAAATATGATAAAAAAATATCCAGTTCATTGTTCTTTAATCACGAAATAATATGCTATAGTGGAAAGTAAAACTAAAAATTGAATGTAATAAATTGAATACTTATCGTATATTCAATTTACCACATTCAATTTTTAGTTATCTTTAAAAATACTGATAACAAAATAAATAATAAATACATTGCACTCCAACCGCTTGTGGTTTTACCTATTATATGGGTAATTTTAATACGGAGTATTTATCTAAATATCACCATGACAATGCATTTTGATTTTTGATCCTCAATATAGAATAAGAGTAGAAAAATCTGGAATGGTGATTCTATGAATAAGTGAGTCCAGTTGTGGCGCAGCGGCACGAAGTGTTACTGTAAAACCGACTGGTTGTGGGTTCAATCCCCACTCGAGGAAATGAAACAATTACTTAATTTTATATTTCCATTTCTTCGCTCTGGTGTGGATGTTTCACTTTCACGCATTATCTACTTAACAGATTTAGATGAAAGTACAGAAATATACGTTAAACATCAAGGCTTCAATTTTACGTGAAGATTGTGCAAAATTTTACATTATAATTAATATAACCAATTATTTTTAATTTCAATTAATATAACAATAAGTTAAGCGGTCGAAGACGCCTTTCGGTCACTAATATCTTTATAAATTACATATGTTAATAAACAAAAAATCTTAAATTTCAGATCGACGTAGACGATTGTGAAGACATCGCTGCCGACTACGACGTCAGCGCCATGCCCACTTTCGTATTCATTAAGAATTCACAGAAATTAGAAGAGTTCTCAGGGGCTAATTTCGACAAGTTAAAAAATACTTTACTCAAACACAAGTAAATTTAAATATTAGTAAGCATTTAGTTTAGATAATATAATTAATTTAATTTTATTTTATAAGATTAATTATATTAAAATCCGCTGCAACTTAAATATGATGGTCACTCTACAAAACATTTTTTAGTTTAGATGATTTTTATTTGTTTTGTTAAAAGCTTTGATTCCAAAATAGTAATATGACGTCCAGTGTGATGTATATTACTGTATGAGGGAAATAGGTTCGAATTCAAAAAAAAATTATGTAATCACAAATAAATATCACAAATTATTTATTTTATTTACATTATACATATTTATCTTTATTGTATGTATTGTATTATGACAAATTATAAAAAAATATATATTTATTTCCCATTTCAATTTTGTTTTACTTGATTCAGTCTTTTGTGTAAAAAGTTTACGCGTTTAAACCATATTAAATGTCTGGCAATTTAAAACATCATTTCTAATATTATTGCAAAGAAAATATTCAAAATTGAGCTTATATCGTTCTCTATTCTTTTATCAATCTATTCTTTTATCAATCTTAATTACCAAATAACTACCAAAATAACCATCCACCATCCAAGATCCATATTCCCTACTTATGCCTGATACATACGTAACCATACATTTTAAAGATAAATCTATGAAAATTAGAAAAAGCAAGATTGTTAGATTTATCGGTAGTGTGTATGACAAATTGACAAAATTTATCGTTCATCGGCGGCAGTTATAATTTTCATTAAATAAATCGATCTCCATTGCGGTTGCACACTTTATCGAAGCGTGTGGACGGCGATCGTTCGATCGGCAAGACTTTACGGAACTCGTGGGAGTGCGAACGTGTATCTGCAATATGTCGGAAGAGAGAAGATGGACTTCGTGAACAACTACAAGAACTTATAGTGATATAAAATAAACTAAAACAAATTATGGGTCCGATTCCCACTAGAAATAAAAAAAATTAAATGATGAGAAAATTTGAAGTCAGTCGTGGCGCAGGGGCACAAAATGTAACCGTCAACGTAAAAGGTTGTAGGTTCAATTTCCACTCGAGGAAAATATTTAGTTTAAAAGCAGCATATTCAAATATGCGCCTTCATTCATCCTCAAATAATTGTGATAAATTTTTCGGAGCGAATTTCAACTCATTTAATAAACAAAGACTAGACCACAAACGTGCGACTGCATGTCCAATAGCGTAGCGCAGAACGTGCGTATACACGTCAGATTGCAGGTTCGATTCCCACTCGAAATAAGAAAAAAGCTAAACTAGGCCTAGTATCGCAAATGCGTTATCATTTTCCATTGTGGGCGAGGTGTTTCCTGCGTAAGCTTCTGTAGAGAACTGACGATTGGAGTCGATATCGGAGTAGTGTGGAGGCACTATGAACGTTCGGTTTATCTTCATAGGTTGAAATCGTTAAGATATATCGTTACGTTACAGAAACTTTCAGGCTTTATAAAGTAAAGATCTGGCTTGG